>JAIFTH010000486.1:0-25781 GCA_019968535.1 Fragariocoptes setiger | reverse complement strand
CCTGCTACGGCAGAGCAAAGCTGTGTTGATGCTCCGATGCTCGGAGAGCTGAGCTAAGGTGAGCGCTGCAGCTCTCAGCTCAATTTGCCCATCACTACCCACGAAATTATAATTGTAGCAATGTAAAATCGGGCAAAATTGAAATGCAGTGCACATATTGCATCAAAAAGAAGAACGAAATTTGAGAGTTCGAGATATGTCAAAAAGCAAAATAATTTATAACGCTGTAAATTGTGCATGCAACATTCCTAGCTCGGATAGAACTGCAGGACACATAAGGACAAAATCCATACTGTTTCATTGAACATTGGAAGCACACACCATCATCTGTTCACTCTTCTCTTTTATTTTTTTTTTGCTAACTGAGTCTCTTGTACATTTCAGTCTTTCACCTCAAAATCTACACCCACTACATCTTCATTTCATACATGAGCACATTCTCACAAATCTGAGCGTGTTAGATGCACTTATTTCAGAATGTCCGACGATGAGCCACAAATCACGCATTATTACACTCCGAATGTCAGCAGCATCTTTGGCCAGGCACCCCGGCCACAATTGGGGCCACCATCGCAGACAACCATTCCTTCACATCAGCAGCCTCACAGTCAATCACGCGCGCCGGTCCCCCAACATGGGGTTGTGGGCCGTGTCTCGATACCACAGCAACCAGCCAATTCTCCACATCAACAGCCTCACAATCAGTCCCTCGTGCCGGTCCCGCAGCACGGAGTTGTGGGCCGTGTCTTGATGCCACCCCAACAGCAGAACTTTATGTCCACTACTCCTGCTTATCGGCCGCCAATATTATACACTTACTCTTCAAACGGTAGCGTACGCCAATCAATTCCGTCAATGCGCTACCAACAACCACAACAACCTACTGCCAATTCAAATCTCCAGGTTGGCATTCACCAGTTATCATTACCACAACCAATTCAATCACACAACATGGCATCACCTGCATATACGTCAGGTGGACACAATACATCATACTCAAGTCAGGCGCCTCACATCCAGCCACAGTGGTATGCGTCCTCAATGGGACAATGCAACTCGAACAATGACGAAAGTGCTCGTCTCACGAGCTTGCAGAACGAACTAATGCAAATGGCGGCCAATGCCGCTGTCCGTTCCAACCGTCTATCCATCAACAACGGGACAGTATCTGCGGTCTCATCCACCACTTTGAGAAATTCGCCCATAATCAAAGCAACATCAACATACTGCCAAACAGAACCTCCGGAGAAGGTACACAAAAGCTGTCAATTTAGGAGTGCCATGTCAAACAAAGTTACTTACTATAGAGCCTCAAGAATCGATGAAAGTACACAAACTGATGAAAGCGGTCCAATAATGATTGACAGGGCCACCTCGCCTATAGTCATATATACCGGTCCGGTGAGAAAGCTAACCAAGAAAAGGCTCAAGCTCGATGGTGATGATTAATGTGTGTTGGAATTATATTTTTTAACCTTACCGAATATTTGCTTAACGGTTTTTGACTTATGATTAAACATCAAATTAATCAGATCTCAAATTAGTCATCGGAGTAATAATTTGAATTTGATATATTTGAAGACCAGAATGATTTCACTTTAGTGCCTAAAGCCAGAGTTAAAGCATCTACTTGTTGACTTGACATGGACAAATCGAACGTGATGGCATACGCGTCCTTAGGCAGCTTGCGTCTACTAGATGATTCGTCCAAGCTCAAGTTAGACATGTGCAACAGTTTATCAGTAACCATAACAAACGGGATGATATGATCATTTTCAAGCTGGAACTTGGCTCCCAGCGAGTTAGGAAAACAATTCAATAAGACCGCGTTTCCAATGAGCAAGTTTTTGATAACAAACTCAAAGAGGACACTTTTTTGTTTGGAGTTGGCCGGCTCGTGTGGTGCATAAACTACAACCAGACCCATTGGGCGACGATAATTTTCCACACGCGAATCATCATCTATTAAGCTCATCACAGTTTGGCTGTAAAACAGTTGTAACTGGTGCAGCGCGTCTTGGACAGAGGAACTGTTCCTCAATGATTTCGACTTGGTTATGGCGTTGATGTAAGCACGCATGACGAGTCTATATCGCAAACTTGTCTTCTTTTTCATAAACATGGCACGAGTTTTCTGCAACTCTTCGACAACACCGCTGTAACTCTCGACAATGTTGTGATAAATGATTGCCATATCTTCTTCAACAATCGAATAATAAAGATCATATGTATCCTTGATAAAACGATCAGCTTGATGAAACTGAGGCATGTAATTGAACCAGAAATTATCGCACTGATTAATTTTTTTGGCAAGCTCTCGCGACAAGTTCACGTCGTCATTCCATATGCTCATCAGTGGTATTTTGCGCAACTGATTGATGAGAGACAAAGCCTCAGGTATGGTGCGGAATCTCAGCACATTAATTGCATTTCCCGGTGTCTTGTGTGCCTGTCTCACATCGATAGCAGACAAGTCGATGTACACTTTGTCATTGAACGTATCAACAACGGTGACCTTGTCATCGAGACGCGAACCAATCTGTAACGATTGTGAGTAGTAAGTTTGCCAATATTTACTGAACTGATCGTAGGCTGCCTCTTCGACCAGGATTATCAGGTTAGGATAGAGTTCGCGAAAATAGGATTCAATGATGCATCGGACGGCCGAAAATATGTCTATAGAGCCAAAAACTATTGCAAACACCGACAGTTTCGATAGTTTGTTGGGCGTTGCAAGTTTGGGTAAATCTTCGCTCATCACACTCTCGCGACGATTGAGAGTGTAGCATTGTATTTCATGTTCAGAGGCACCCGCCTCGCGCATGAGATCGTATAGGAACGCCGTCAGTAATGCTGACAAATGATTCTGTTTAACCACTAATCTAATGCAACATTGTATGCTCAAACGCATGAGGATTTCGCGAACAATATCCACGATTGAGTTGTGACTTTCGATCAATGTACTCCCTATGGCGACCATTGTTTCGTTGGTGTCGGGATGGACGAGGCCAAACACGGCATTCATGTTTGAATATGCCTTGACAAGATTGATAGCTTCGTCAACATGATAGGCGGCCAGAGTGATCGGGTGCTCTCGATTCATGCGCAGCAACTCGATAGTGACAAGCTCTCGTCGATGCTCGTTGAGTTTGACAACAAATTGGTCTATCCATTGTAGTTGATGTGTGATGTCAGTCCATGATTGATTTTTAGGCGAATCGCCCTCTAAGCTCACGACTGTTTGATCGTGCAATGATTGTTCAAAAGTGTCCAACACAATTCCGGTCGTACCAATGACAGATTTGAGTGCCTCAGTAGACTTGATGATTGTCTCCGAGTTTTTTATCTCAGGTTTTCTCGACAGCAGCCACTCCTTGATGACATCAATCGAATCAGCTACCTCTTTTGGTTCCATAGTTTGAGACTTATATGTGATCAATATAAGTAATATAGTATGTGAATTGTTGACAACTTGTTGTCGTGTTGATCAACATGGACCTCGTGCGGTAAGTCACTTGTAGAAACGCGAGAAAATAGGTAACTCAGCAACAAATAATGTCTACTTAATATTACAACAAATTTCTCAAAGACTCGGAACTATCTGCTGAACAATCTGTCAGTGTGTCAGTGAGCTTAGAACAATCAAACAGACGAATGAGTGTCGAGAATTAACTAAACAGTAACAAACTCAAGCAGGTACGACTCAATGATTGTTGAATGTAGAAAGTTTAATCACTTTAACAAGCTTTGTTATTGGTTGGCGCGATTTTAGAATTCTTGTTTCTTATTCGCTTGAATCAGGCGTGGGCCGATACGCATAGTGGTGTTCTCATGGGGCCGCAGCTGAAGTTTTTCTGTCCGCAGCCCATACGAGGTGCTTACGTGTGCCCATTGACCCCATGTGAACGAAGACCCTCACAGGGACTGAGGTCGCTAAAGTACGAATTCTATTTAAGATGTATAGCAATTTCAATCAGGCTCATCCATTTTGTTGGCATCCGCATCTACTTCTGGTGAGCTAGATTGAGCCGCTCCATACAAAGCTTCATCCGCGGCAGGGACACCTTCGTTGTCAATTCTCGAGCCCCACTCGATCATGCGGTGAATACGAGATCGGGCCTCTCGAGAGAGAATGCAAAGCACAACATAGATGTCTCGAACACTAACTTCTCGTCCCTCCCAGTGCACCTGCCAGATGCCTGCGAATGCATCTGATGGTGCTGATTTGTGTATGCAGTCTGTTTCCGGGTGTGTTTAAGTCCTACCTATAGTAATATTACTGCAATCAATATCGTCTTCACTGAAAACTGCGTCTCAATTTCAAATTTCAGACAACCTCTATAGATATCTAACGAATCTACATCCACATTGATATGATACATGCTTAGAATTCAATTTTAGAGACAGGCGAACATCAGTTCTACTGCAGTCTTTAACTTGATGCAATTAGAGTTTTGCTTTTCTTGATTATTTTAACATCCTTTATCACCATATCTGGATTAACTTTTTTGCACATGTCATAGATGGTGGCCAGTGCTATGAGGGTCCCCACGAGGCTTTCCATTTCGACACCTGTCACAGAATGCGAACGTGCACTGCAACGCACAATGCAATCGCCCGACTCTAGGTCCGTTTCAATGTCTACGCTAACACAATTGAGACCGATCTGGTGACACATAGGAATCAAGTGGCTTGTTTGTTTGGCCGCCCCAATGGCTGCCACTTTGGCCACCGCGCCGACGTCACCTTTTTCCAGTTTACCCTCAGCCATCAGTCGCAGCACTCGGTCGCCTACGTGTATGCGACCACACGCTGTTGCCACACGGATACATAGTTGCTTGTTGCTAACGTCCACCATAATAGCCTGACCTTTGGAATCCAAATGACTCAATGTAGGTGCTGCTGTTGTTCCGCGTGAAGTAGAATCATCATAGAATGATGAATTGGAGCCGTGAGAAGTGGCAGCGGCACTTGAGCAGCTAGTCGTTAATTGTCGAGCGCCTAAAGGCATTTGTGATAATAAATTTATCACATACATACATATACGAACACACACACACGCAAACACAAATAGACGAATATTTCAAAAGAAAGAGAGACAACACTTTTCACGTGATAATGAGCTCATGTCCAATGAAAACAGCGTGATCATCAACAGCGATATATCATATGGTTACATGCATGCTCGGTCGCTGTGGTATAGCTGTCGCTGTTACCCACCAATCTTAATCATGGGCCTGTTAGACGTTTGTGCCAGCTTGGTAGCACCTGGTACGTGTATGAGACGGTGAATATCTTTAGCAAGTGTTTTCAATAACGAACAGACACATGGATACATTATCGAATTATTCAACTCACTTACCTGCATGTTGTTTAGCTTTGTTCCACAAGCAAGCCCGTACACATTTGACAATCTCATCGTCAGTTGCACCATTTCGTATAAGATCTCGCAAGCTGGCGTCGTCAGCACCAAACAAGCACGACTATTGCATGAACAACGCAATTGAAGTTTGCAATAAGATTTTAGATTTATGAAGCGTCACGTAGTTGGCAAGTTTGAAGTGTCTAGCGAGTTTTTTTGTACTTGCCTTGAAGAAACCATCGGCTGTGATTCGCAAACGATTGCATCCAGAGCAAAAGTTCTCACTCATTGAGCTTACAAAACCAACGCGGCCCATAAATCCGGGGATATGATATATTTTGCTAGTGCTCCTTTCGCTGTCACATTGATGTTCCGATATAACTGTGGCAATTGGCACTAGCTTGGAACCAACCAGTGGTTCGAAAGTTCGATTTATCTTTTCGAGCATTTCGCGAAACCTGACCATGTCAGGCGCTAACCAACCATTGTCATCGAATGGCATGTATTCAATGAAACGCACAGTGATCGGTTGGTCACGGGTTAGCTCGACAAAATCGCACAATTCGTCATCGTTGACACCCTTGATCACAACACAATTCAACTTGATACTGTCAGGTTTGCAACGAGTGATCATCTTGATGGCCTCAACAACATTGGCGTGACCTTTGCGTCGTGTGATTTGCTCAAATTTGCTCTCTTTCAATGTGTCCAAGCTAATGTTGACATTGTCGAGACCGGCGGCGAACAATGATTCATATTTGTGCTTCAGTGTCACCGCATTAGTAGTCATTGCAATGGTTTGGAGACCTGAAGAACGCATTGAGTTCAATTGTTTGATGATATTAAGCAATCGACGATCAACCAACGGCTCGCCACCCGTCAAACGAATCTTAGTGACTGATAATTTGGTCACAAATATGCGTGCCAGACGTACGATCTCGTCTTCTGTGAGCAATTGAGTGCGTGGTGTCAAGGTGATTCCATTGATTGGCATGCAATAGGTGCATCGTAAATTGCACCTTTCTGTGATCGAGATTCGTAAATAATTGTGTACTCGTCCATGTTGATCAATCAACTCAGGCCCAACACTTGCAGTTGAAAAACACTTGCTACGACCAATTGCATGTCTCAAACAGAAACAATTAAAGACAATTTTTGAGCACATTTTGTTTTAATTTATCGATTTTTTAGTTTGCAAATATCTCTCAGCCAGATTGATTAGTTCGACCACATGTTAGCAGTGTGATTGAAACGATGATAACAATCAGCATTCGGCTCTCCAAACATCTGTTTCGTACGTCTGACAATTTTTCCTCACATGTCACATGTTAGAGAGACAAATGTTGACATATGTTATGATGATTAAACACCGATCACGATGCGGCCCAAAAATCAATCGACAAAGTAAATTGAGACAAAAAAATGAGACAACAAAAGGGTACCGATTCCAGCTTTTGAACTGACCGTAAGTGAGTGTCTAGCTGATCTTTCATGGGTCAAATTTCAATCATTGAGTTAAAATTGCATCTATGTTTAGAAAACGATTCCATTACGAAACACGAAGCATTGATATCCCTGATGAGGCTGACATCTGATCTTGTTAATCGTTGGTAGTCTTCGTTTTTGAAACAACGTCCGTGACTCGATGGGCAACATTCATTAAACTTACTATAAATTTATCTACTTTTGGTCATCATAATCAATCGTCACAATCTAGTAGCTACTAGGACCAGCAACGATGTATGACGTGTAACCCAAAGATAACACAATATTCCTGTATCTTTCGGTTTAATGCATGAATACTAGTATATCGAGGGGCAAGAATGTGAGATCCCGACAAGAAACAAGTACAATGGTACTCGCTATTACAATCAATTTAATCACTTGGTAGATGAGTCTTTTGTCTAGTTGATTAGGCGGTACTAAACGAGACGACAAGTCTTCATGCACTTAATCAGCGCCGGCCGCAGCAACAGCATTAAAGAAAGATTGCGTTCGTGTGAAAATCGATGTTCTTTCTTTTTTAACAATGAACAAAGCCAGAGCCTTTCATTTAGTGCCCGATCGAGCACAGCAAATACCGCAAGACACAACAACAATGACTCGAAGACACTATCGATTCAATCGATTCTCCAACTGTCGCTGTTCAACTGCAGTGATTGTACGTCTTGCGCGCTTTTGGCCATTCGACACTTTGTAGCGGTCGAGGCTGCTGTCGTCGGAAGACTCACCAATCGGTTGACTGATATCAGACCTCTGGCTGGCACCATGTGACAGCGCAACATTTTGAATATTAACTTTTATGTGAAAAAATATCGAACCATATCCTTATGTTGAATGCCAAACACCCTAAACGCAGATAGTCTCACTTATTTACCAATCAACACCACTATTCATCATTAGAGAGCTTTCTATGATCAACAACAATGGCAAAAGATGAGTACAATTTAGAGGATCGCCAGCACAGGCCTGGAATAATCAATTTCGTACAATTGTTTCGATTTGCAACATGTTTTGACGTCGTGCTCATTTTAGTGGGTTCATTGTTTGCCATTGTCGAAGGGGCCGGCGTGCCTGCGATGGCCTTGGTGTTTGGCCAAATGACCAACACACTTGTGGCGTCCGTTATCAATGGTTTCGCAACAACAGGTAACGCACCAGCCACGGTCACTGACGATGATGGCGCTGCTGGAGTGCCATTGGATCCGCAGGAATTCGAATCGACCATGGCTATTTATTCCTTGTTGTACGTAGGGATCGGTGTCATTGTTTATATAGCCTCATTGGTCCAAATTACATGCTGGCAAACAACGTGCGAACGTCAGACGCATTGCATTCGTTTGGCATTTTTTAGAAACATTCTACGCCAGGAAGTGGGCTGGTTCGATCTGCACCCGGCGGGAGATTTGTCAACAAAACTCAACGACGACATTGAGAGAATTCATGATGGTATCGGTGAACAATTCAGCTTGATGGTCAAGTACGCGTCGTCGTTTATCTCCGGATTCGTCGTCGGCTTCATTGTTTCATGGCGCCTCACTTTGATTATTCTGATTGTGACTCCCTTATTGGCGTTATTCAGTGCCCTCTTGGGCAAAATCATTGCCACCAGTACGATGCGTGAGCAAGAGAAGTACGCTAAGGCAGGCGCCATAGCCGAGGAGATATTGGTATCTATTCGCACAGTGCTGGCACTCAACGGACAACGTTACGAATTGAGACGATTCGCCGAGCGATTGCGCGAAGGTCGCCTCATGTCCGAGGCCAAATACATCAAGATATCCCTGTTAGTGGGAGGCTCAATGGGCGTACTATATTCAACCTATGGACTGGCATTGTATGTTGGCTCCAAGATGATCGCTCAAATGCTTCTCGATGCCGGCTCCGCAATGTCAGTACTGATGGCTGTGATGATGGGCGCCTCGGCGTTAGGCAACATTGTGCCCTCAGTGCAAACAATCACTATCGCCTTGTCGTCGGCCACTACCATCTATGAGATCATCGATATGGAGCCACAAGTAGACGCAATGAACGAAATGAAAGGCTTGAAATTATCTAGAGTCACTGCAAACATCAAGTTCGAGCATGTCACATTCAGTTATCCCAAGCGCAAACAGGTGATTGTATTGGACGATCTCAATTTGGACATTAGTCAAGGCCAAACCATAGCTATTTGTGGCAAAACGGGCTCCGGCAAATCAACGATTATGAATCTGTTGTTGCGATTCTACGATCCGGACGAGGGCGCTATTTATTTAGACAATTGTAATTTGTGCAATCTCAACGTTTCGTGGCTCCGTTCGTTGATTGCGGTGGTGGAGCAAGAGCCGGCATTGTTTGATTGTTCCATCTATGATAATATTGCTCTGGGATTGCATCAGAATCCAACGTATAATGGCGCACAAACTACATCAACGTACAGCCAAACGACGATGGATTCGGGCACGTACGATCGGATAATTAAGGCGGCCAAACTAGCCAACGCTCATGATTTCATCGTAAGTCTGCCGCAAGGTTACGAGACTCGTTGTGGCGACAGCGGCCACCAACTATCTGGCGGCCAAAAGCAACGCATCTCTATAGCGCGTGCCATTGTGAAGGATCCGAAAATATTGTTGCTCGACGAGGCAACGTCGGCGCTCGACTCCGAGAGCGAGGCACTCGTGCAGGTGGCACTGAATAAGGCACGCCAGGGTCGCACCACTATCATTGTGGCACACCGATTGTCGACAATTCGAGAGGCCGACGTCATTTGTGTGATGGACGGAGGTAAAGTCATCGAGATAGGTCGACACGACGATCTGATGGCTCAGCGTGGCCACTACTATGGCTTGGTCACCAATCAAGTGTTTGACAACACGGACGAGTCTGGCCAGTCGAATGGACAATCAAACGATGACAATTTCGGAAATGACGATGACGACGATGATGATAATGATGATGACGACGCTGCTCACGAGAGTGTCGGCCCTAATAATGGGAAGAATGTTGTTGTTGTTGGAGGGGAAGGAGGACAGGTGAGCAGCGAGAAAAGTGAGACAAGTGTCACGGTCGCAGGTGTTGTCACACGGTCAACGCTGAGCACGTCTCGTACCATTGTCAAACGATCAACAGCAATGTCTACCACCGGTTCGAGTGCCAAATGGTCTTATACCGAAGATAGCAGCGAGCAACAGCAACAACAATCGCAGAGTTCACAAGAGCGCACTTACCTGTTGAGCCAAACTGCTAGCACAGCGACCAGCACAATAACGAGTGCCGAGACGATACGCCGGCGCCGTCGATCGCGATCGCGCTCGCGATCTACGTCGCCGTTGAAACAAATGTTGCCGAGCGCGACGAAACGCGTATCTACGACGCTGTACGAATCAATCAATCGTTCAGTGCGCGACGGCGACGACGACGATTGGACTACTTCAACGAATGCAGCCGATGCCGAGAAAGGGCGCCGCTCTGGCGGTTCTGCGCCAGGCTTGCCGAAACCCACACTGAGCCAGGTGATGCGCCTGTGTCGCAACGAAGCGTTCCTGCTCATCATGGGCGTGGTGGCCGCTGCGTTGGCCGGCGCACTGATGCCAACTTTTGCGCTGTTTTACGCCCAAATATTCGACACGTTCACGAAAACTGGCGACGAGCTGCTCAGCTCAGGAACATTTTGGGCGCTCATGTTTTTGCTGTTGGGCGCCGTGTCGTTCTTTGTCATGTCGTCACGCATTTATCTGCTGGCGCACGCCATCGAGCTGCTCACCGAGCGTCTGCGCAACGAATCATTCACGGTGATGATACGCCAACACGTGGGCTGGTTCGACGAGGAGCGTAATTCCGCTCAGCGGCTCACCACGCGACTGGCATCGGACATACCCATGATAAAGTCAATCATTAACACTCGTCTCGCTACAATGGTGTCGGCGTTAGCCACCGTGTCGGCCTCGCTCATTATCGCGTTCTATTTGGGCTGGAAATTGGCAATGCTATTGACAATTGCGTTGCCACTGCTCATTTACGTTGGCTTTGTTCAGATGCGCTTCCAGCGCGGCAACAAGGCCGCTATGGCCGAGCGCATGGAGAGCGCGTCTCGGCTCGCCACCGAATGTGTGGAGCACGTCAAATTGATTCAGGCCATCGGGCAAGAACGCTATTTCTGTTGGCGCTTCAAGAACGAGCTCAACGAACCTTACACTGAGGCGTTGGCGGCGGCGCGTCGCTTCGGTCTCATCTATGGCCTCTCGACGAGTGCGGTGTTTTTCGTGTACGCGGCCGCGTTCCGTTACGGTGCCTACCTGATGGCGCGCCAAGAAATGCAACCGGTCGATGTATTTCGTGTCTTTTTTGCCATTGCGTTCACGGCAGTGGCCGTCGGCCAATGGGGCGCCTTCTCGGGCGACTACAGTCGAGCCAACAACGCGGTGGCGCAAATAATTCGCCTACTATCGACTGTGCCCAAGATTGACAACTTGAGCAGTGGCGGGATCAAACCCAACTTTCAGGGCGCCATCACATTTAGCGACGTACACTTTCGATATCCTACTCGTCAAGAGCAGCCTGTATTGCAGGGCATCAATTTGACCGTACCGGCAGGCAAAACTGTGGCACTGGTTGGTGCCTCGGGCTGTGGCAAATCCACACTGGCCCAATTGTTGTTGCGCTTCTACGATCCCGATCGGGGCGTCGTCAAGCTCGATCAATTCGATATACGCTGTGTAAGTATTCAGCATTTGCGCCAGAACGTTGGCATTGTGGCCCAAGAGCCAGTGTTGTTTCGTGCCACCATTCGTGAGAACATTGTGTATGGTCTGACGAGCAAACAGTACACGTTCCGGGACATTGTGCGCGTGTCAAAGCTGGCCAACATACACGATTTCATTGAGTCGTTGCCGGATCAGTACGACACGCAGGTGGGCGAACGCGGCGTACAGATGTCGGGTGGCCAACGTCAACGTATCGCAATTGCACGTGCTCTCATTCGTAATCCCGTTGTGC
Source organism: Fragariocoptes setiger (assembly GCA_019968535.1). Taxonomy (NCBI): domain Eukaryota; kingdom Metazoa; phylum Arthropoda; class Arachnida; order Trombidiformes; family Phytoptidae; genus Fragariocoptes; species Fragariocoptes setiger. The sequence continues at coordinate 13,939 of JAIFTH010000486.1, read as the reverse complement.
TGATACTCGACGAAGCCACGAGTGCGTTGGACACCGAATCGGAGGCGCTCGTCAATCAGGCGCTTGACGAGGCGGGCAAAGGACGCACGTGCATCAAAATAGCGCACCGTCTTTCGACAGTGCGCGACTCCGACATGATTGCTGTGATTGAACGCGGCCGTATCGTCGAATCCGGCACCCACGACGAGCTCATGGCCATGGGCAAAACGGGTATCTACTATCGCCTGATGGAGGCGCAAAATTTCACCTGAAGCGAAGAGAACCAACTTTTTTTATTATCAAATCATATTGTAGCAACAACACACTTCTTTTGATGTTTTATCACACATCTGCTTAGGGCAAAAACAATTTTCACCAATTTTAGATTTTACCTTCGATTGGTCAATTTTCCATCATCATTTACCGTGACAGTATCATCTTAAATTGGAATTAATATTAAATACATGTAAAACAATCATCACATCATTAGCAACTAAGTTTAAATGAACTTTTTACACGGCTGAAATTGACCGCTCAATAGCCGACTCATAAAAGCACTAAACAAATATTGAAAAAAATATTCCTCCAACACTCATAACGTTGTTTCTTTCAATTAAATTCTGTTCAATTTAACTTGCTCTGATTGGATTAGAGTGACCACTTATCGTCGACCATTTGCTCGTTTTTCATTGCTCGAAACATCGATTGGTCATCGAGAGCAGCCGAACATAAGCGCAACAGTTGAAGATTTTTGTGTCATTAAATTTGATTTTGATCCACCGTTAGTTGTGCTTATGTGTGTTTTGCTTGCTTTAGAAAACTTTAGGATGAGCTACTCGGCTGCTCGCTTGCGAGCGCGTGTGTTCTTTTTGCCAATATTCTGTCCCTATAACTTTTTGTATCTGTATGCTTGATCAACTGTCTGGCTGTCAGTCTATCTCTACACTCATTCGCGTGCCTGTACTCACAAAGATTGCAATCTTGCGTTTGTTTGGTACATTTTATATTGATTTAGAATCTGTTGATTTCATTTTGCTATGTTAAATTTTAAATTCCTCTCATTTTAGATTTAAAGAGCCGAACACCTGATGAATTGAAACACCACGTGGTCTGTACACAACACATAAGCACAAATTTGTCATGGAACGAAAGAAAGACGACAAACGATAGACTTGAATTCGAGCTTCAGCGCACAACATGATGCTCAATATTCGGTGATGTTGGGCAACAAGTTATGTCAGGTGGTCACGAGACAAGTTTAAATCGAAACTAGACATTAATTAATTTCTCGAGACACATCGTTGAAAAGCACACTCATCTCATCTCATTTATTCCTATGTCTATCCTAGAAATCTAAGAGCACAACAGAATCACGAGAGTCAAATGTTGTTATGCCACGCCATGCTTTGATTAGTAAACCTTGACACTGATCAATTGAGCAAGCATTGAATCAGTTGCATGACAACAAAAAAGTTTATTGAATTCACGACCACCAGAATGTCATTATTATTCTCTCCCCTGACACTCATTCCTCTCAGTTTCGACTTTGGAAGGAGATTTCAGTGAAAAGATCCAACTCGGGATTAACTCTGAAATATGAAAACTAGATAAGTATAGTTGATCCGCTCGTTGGCGGCCTATTCGTGACAATGCTATTGCACATTTGTTGTTACATAAACTATTCGCAATTGATTGGTCACGCTAGTGCATAACGGCAAACTCCACATTTTATGTCACAATGGAATTCACGATCTACTGATGAGTCTCTGGGTTACCAGAATCGTCTTTTTTGTTTGTTTGGGGCGCGAATGAGATGACTCATAGCTTTTCTTCTAAAATGTGATGTTCAATTGAACGTTAACGCGCAAAGTTTTTTGATCGGATTTGCACCGAATTTATTTTGTAATTACATCAAAAGATGACTCGATAAACGATTTTGTTCATTTTCATTTTAATTGCCTTACTTAGTTACAGTCACGCCGCAGTTGTAGTTTTCATTCAATCGTCCATCTTTGAAGGATAGATAAAGTAAGCACCCTTTTAATCCATCAACATATCTCGATATTCTTGACAATGTTTTCTTTATCAGCACTTCTCGGACAAACACTTTTATCGTTTAATCTCATTCTCTTTTTAAGCTTACTTCTAAGATTGGTGGACGTCACCAAACGCAACGACAAGACGAATCACTTCCGGTGATGCTTCTCGCCAGCAACTTATGGCAACAATCCGAGCAATATGTTACGACATTCTTGCAATGCTCGTTTGCTAGTCTATGCAGTATGGGCAAAGCATTAAATTTAGCGTGGATTTGAAAATGATTGTCTAATATAAAGTTGGGCTTGCTTTTTGGTGCCCAGGCGCACCCGCAAGTAGGAAGTCCATTGAAAATAGCAACCTTGCATTAAATTTGTTGCAACACGCGGCACACTGATCATGATCAGCGGTGCTGGTCTGACAGAAATCCACCACTATCAATTCTTTAACCACTATCATATCATGATACCACAACTCCGGCACGAACGTGGCGAACATGAGCACGACAGAGAAAACCGCCAATTGTGTCTTCATATTGATCGTTTTGTTTTGTTTTGTTTTTGTGTCTTCAATATTATCCAATTCAAATTTCACATGAAAGTTGATGAATTTTAAAACTGATACTCGAATGGTTGTTTGTACTGCAATGGTTAGTGATAATTTCAACAAAGAGAATGCAAATGACAGAGTGACATTGTGCAGTTTCATTCCAAGCTACACAGGCCATTCAAGCTGAACAAGTCGAACAATGCTCGAACAGTGCAGGAACTAGAGGGTGCATCGAGAAGCGGAATGTTAGTTGTTATTGAATCTATTTTAAGTATTCCACGTGTCATGTCTAATTGATCTGTACAAATGTTCGTGATTAGCTCTAGATGTTGGCTAGTGAGCACTCGAGCAGACTAGGCAGCGAGATACTGCAATAAAGATCAAACCGAGTATATCATGAATATGAGCCGAGCATAATACACCTGACCAACTATGCCTAGTCCAACCAACCATGTACCTTTGAACGAGTTATTTGTTCGTTCGCTCCCTCGCTCGCTGGCTCATTGATTATAGCTTGTTAGTTTGATACTGAATGCCGCACCAAGATCGATGAAAGTTCAAGTGGCAGTGACCGCACGTAGGCTATCTGAAAGAAGTGAAAAGAATCAGAGCCATAGCAGCGATAGCAGCAACAGCTATTGATTGACAACAGTCATTAATCATCACACACACATCGTGTGTAATCGTGTGTATTATGCCGAAGGATCATGTTTGACTGTGCGTGTATGTGTGTGTCACTGACAACACAGCCTCACTGATTGTGCCCCAACTATTGTGAACTATCGACGTGCGAAACAATCGCTAGTGCTCAAGACCATCAGACTCACTGTTAATGACTACTGACTACTCTTGTAAAAATAAACGATACTTGCAGTTGCGAGATGTGCAGTGTGATCGTCAATTGTGCAATTATGCAGTCTTCAATGGCAATCATATTCAAATTAGCAGTTTCACACACACAATTTGCCTCATGTGTAGCTCACACATAACGCAAATCATGTTGCTGTTGTTGTTTGCCAAAATTATTTGTTATGATTGAGATCATCCGCTCAAGTCCATTAGTGAGACATTAGTCTTGATCATTAGTTCTAGTGTCGCAATTTACTGAACCGAACCGAACCCAACCTATTAAGTGATAATATCGTGTATCGTCATTGCCAGTTCTAGTATTGAAGAGAATTATTGTCTATCCTCTAGATACTATTTGTGTCTGAAACTAAATTTTAATGGACTTTGTTGTAACTAGCATCGATTTCGTGCTTTAACGTTGACATTTGCTTTATGATTTTTTCCAGCATTCTTGAAATTTATTTATTATTGACGACATTTTAGAGATCGTGACAACGTTCGACTTAGCGTTGTTTCAACTAAAGTTTCAAGTTTCAATTTCACTATTTAGAATAGATTCGTCATTATCGTTGTCGCCAAGATGGATAATATTTGAATATTGGTTCATGACATTCTTTAAGTTGCGTCATCGATCAAATTTGTCGCTCTCGTAATGAATCGCTAATTTATTACGCGATTTACAGTCAATAGGTTTAACTCATCCAAAGTTCATTTTTATCTCGGCGTTTCTTCAAAGAATTGAGGCTAGGTTCATTCAACCGACAGATGAACATGACAAATTTCAGTGGTACTAAATGTGTTTGTAACATCGAGGGATGGTAAATTGAACCCCAGAGATTCCACTCATTGCAAATCGACCATGATCGACTATGAAATTTGCTAGCTTGACGATTTACTTAAGAGTTAAATTCACTTGATAAATTGAGTCCGAGCTTGAACAAAACAATAGAACGTTGCATGATATTGAGTAATCAATCGTCGTAGAGCAGCAATGCGATGCAAAACATTGCCGATTGTCACGACAGCACACTACATTCAACAAATGTTGACTTTAACTGCGTCACGTGTCGCTGTCACCTGTATTACAAATCAGGGCCATTGTGATACACTAATGACCAATGATTAGTGCTCAAAGTTTGATGTCGATGTTTCATGTTGCTGTCCTATCATGTCTTTTCTTCCTATCAATTTATTCCATTCATTGTCAAGTGAAATTGTGCCATTCGAATAGTCTGTACACAAGCAAGCGTTGTTTCACTTGACAAGTGTATTCTTCAAAAGCAAAACAAACGGCACGACAAAAAGTGAACTCTTTGCTTTGAATTGTCATGTCATGAGATAAAGAAAACATAACAACTCACAGAACAGACACTAGATGAATACTTCAGACGAGGGGAAAAACTAATCACCATGTAAACACCGAAGCACGCTGATTATTGATTAACCATCCAACTAAGACAGCAACAACGACAGCAATAGACCGACGACAGCAACGACACCGGCAACAACTGCAAGTGCATTGAACTCATTTGTTACGTGCTGATTATTTAGTGCGACGAGTCACGTGAGGCTAAACTCTCTCAATCTTCGTCGTGAACATACAGACAGACAGACGCACACACGCACACACACACACACACACACACACACACGAATGTGGTCCCAAGTTCATTCAAGCAAACGAAAGATTGAGCGAGCGAGCGAGCAGGGAAAAGGTAAGTTAAGGCAAAGATTGAGTTAGAGAATGTTTGAGCATACATTTTTGCTGCTCTCGATGAGCTCTCATTGAGCAGCAAAATTATCCATCGGCCACTGTGCCAAGAGACATCTCACTCCAAGTCGAAGAATATCACACTAGCAATGATGGCGCTGTGACATTGTTCTGATAGACGTTCATGCTGCGGCTGTTGTTGATCGAGCAACCAACGATGATATATTAATTAAACGTCGTCGTTAGCAACGCAGCTAGCGGCGGCGTTTGAGTAAACTTGTACGCCGTCGTTACGTAATGATGATAATAATTTGTAAAAACAAATTGTGTACAAGTTGTGTAAATACTTATCACGCAAACAATCGTAGCATCACACACAGAGAGAAAGAGCTAGCAGGAGCCAAAGTGGGAAAACGAAATATGGACGAATTTGTCGCCAAGCTATGTTTTCATTGAGTGTAACATCGAGCAACTCGTTTGTTGTCAATCTCAGTTTCAGTTTAAGTTCTAGTTTGGTTTTAGTTCGATTCCAGTTCATTTGTCAGGTGTTGTCAATGCTAGAGTAATGTGAATTAATTGCATTTCTCGCTTGCAATAACAAATGAATGCAAATAAACAACAACAGTGACATCATGCTGCATTGAAAGGTTTATCTGCTCGCTTTGAATTGATCTCAACATCTCATCATCATCTTCTTATTCTTTTTAACTCAACCTAATCTAATCCTCATCTTATCAGCTGTTTCTTATCCCATTTTTTTCATTCATATTTTTTTGTTTACTTCGTGTTTTCTACAAATCACAGCATAAAACGAACTCGTGAATGCTTAAATCAATCAATCAAGCGTCGAGTTGACGTTAGTCGAGATGTTTGTGTGTGTGTGTGTGTGTGTGTGTGTGTGTGTGAACACACGGCGACATTATAATCTTTCACAACACACAAGTGTTAGATAAATCGAAGCTACATATTGAGAGGAGGAACGAGTTGGACGAGATGAAAAGTCTCGGCTTGACCTTAAGTTTGACTTATCTTCGAATTAAGTGAAAAGATAAGATGAAATATTTCTCGAGAGGAACAAGTTAGTGTTTGTTGTGCCGACAAAGTATAAGCAAAATATCAACAAAGTATCAAAATATTTTGTCGCACAACATCAGATAGTGATGGCAACAGGCACATTTCAGGCAACAGGTGTAACGCTATCTTAACTCAGCGGCTAGAAACATTTCGTCTCTCGAAGACGTGGCAACAGGGGCACGCGCGACACCACTCATCGTCGTCGTTGGCTCCACCGCATGAAACGATGGCACACGACAACGACAAACCTAGATATCTCTAAATCATGGAATACGCTTTAATTCGATATTGACTTGATTTGCCTATAAAATCGTTTGCTATAAAATGTGTTTTGTTTCATATGTGCATGTTGTCAAAAATGAGTCCAATACTTTGGCGCCGCACACATTGCTTCTTGCACGGTTCATAAAACTTGTGTGAGATTTGTATTCAAAGACATAGTAACAGGTGCCGCGTCTAGAACCAACTCAATGAATTATGAAATGACACTAAGATAAATGTCTCATATGCTTCGAAGAGAGCTCGCTGATCTTTCGTCTGTCTATCTGTCTGTCTGTTCATCGTTCGAATGGACTAAGTGAGTGAGATATTTATATTCATATTCATATGACGCAATGGCCGCTTGAGTAAATTTATGAGCCAACAAATTATGGCTGGATTGTCTTAGTGGCCATTGCTGTGATTTACTTGCATGTTGCTATGATTTGCTAAGCTAAGCTGAACCAAATTGCTTGCGTTAAAAGCACAACTTACAACTCCAGTTTCAAGAACCATGACGATGACGACATCGATGACTAATTGCCACTCAATATGCGTGAGACATCGACACCTCAATGTGTCACATTCCATGATCGATTACTGACACATTGACTGCACCTGTTGGTTCACTATTGGCTCTACTACGTCTGCTATGGCTAGCTCTGTGGATAGTTCTTGGATATGTCAACTATGTCAGCTAGAGCTATAACTATAACTATGTCCATGTGTGTGTGTGTGTGTGTGTGTGTTTGTGTATGTGCAACAAGTGTATGTTCATCGCACACACACATCAGTTCGTAGATGAGTTCAGAATGTTGGAAAGACTTGATGCACTCAAACGCGGCGACCAGACACCCGTGCCCAAGCTTGTTGGACTAAATATAACGTATAGTCTGGGTTTCAACAATTTGCTCTGGCATTGGTGTGCTCGTGAGCTACACTGACAAAATTCCAAAATAGTAAAATGAAATAGCTAGCGAACGATTATGCAACTAATCAAGTGGTTACTCTAAGTTGGAGCGATGATTATTCTCTTGAAATTAGAGCGAGAAAGAAGTAGAGAGAGAAATTTCCCGAGAGAAAATGTCTAGAAATGTATAGAAACTCTGTCGTAACTTTGCTTCATTCGTCCGTCCGTTCGTCAGTTCGTCTGTTTGACGTCCGAATTCAATTCTAATTCAGTGCTGATATTTCGGTACTGAGTTTGTCAGTACAAAGTCAGTATTTTATAGCAACCAGCCGGCGCTTGTCAAACTCGAATCAATCGTCAGTATGCTGGATTCAGGGATATAGATCTCATGCACTCTATTAGCCTTTCTATTGCAACACACCTCAGGCCAACATCCGGCTATTACTTTATTCTGTGCAAATCTTATTACGTCTGTTGTTTCATAGAAAGATAGCTAACTTCTTTGTTTATCGCTATTTGTTGTCTGTTTTTGTGTGCTTTTATGTGATACGAAAAACGAGAGACAAATAAGATAAAACAAAATGAAGAATCTGTAAAAGAATCGAGTGATTATTATTTATTGACCTTATTTATTATGTCTGGTTGTTTGTCTGTCTGAGTTACAGTCTGTAGTCAAGCGTTGCTAAGTGTGTTAGATAGTTGTGAATATGCTCATACACTTGTTGCTTGTTTTTCGCAACCAACAACAATTCTATTTTGTTTTGTTTTGTTCTATGATATCATATCATGTGTTGCTAAATTGAGCATGGCATCATCGTTTGGCTTTGATTTCATGCTCATTCCTTGCGTTCGGCGTTTTCTCTTGTTCTGCTTGTCAATCAACAATCAATGGCTAGGCAAAACACACTCAATGTGAGCGAAAGGAATGAAAACGGACAAAATGAGAAAAAGGAATCAGTTTTGTTAGCTTTGTTATTGGCTGTCTGGTTGGCCGCGTTATTAGCCAGAGGGATAGCCGGTGAGTGAACGTTGAATGTTTAAACGGAAATAACAAGAACAAATCGAGAAACAGAGACAGAGAGAAACAACAGGAACAGGTAAGTCAATTATTTAGCCACAAACACACAACAAAAATGCATACTTTTGGCTCGTTATTATAATGTCATTGCTATACTCTAAACAAGCAGACAGACAGACAGACACATTTGCTCGGCGCACAAATAGCTCTTAACATAAGCAAGTAAGCTAATAGCAACAAAAACAGAGAACAAATTAAAGCAAAACAAAACAAAACGAGGCGAAGATTATTCATGACAAATGAAGCTCGCTCAACAAGCGTCCACAAACAAGCCAAAACAAACTAATCATCCGATTACTGTGAGCATTGTTTGTTTCGTATTGATGCCAATGGTCGACAGCTGCCAATTTGAGATGTGAAACGCGTTACATTAGACTGTTGTTCACTATATGATGTTAGTGTGATAATATCACAATATAATTCTCGGAATCTCTTGTTCTTCCTTCCTTTCTTTATTTGTTTGTTTGTGAGAGAAATTTTTTTTCTCGAGATTGTCCAGAAAAATCTGAACCTCACATGGCCAACAGGTGAAGTTTACAGACATACAGGTAGAGGGGAGAGGAGAAAGAAGAAAGAAAAAGAGTTGAATGAAGTTGGGAGAAAGAGTTATTACTTTCTTCCACGAATCACTTCAATCTTCTTTGGCGGGGAAAAGAAAGCCATTATTCATTATTCATGTTATATTAGAACTTACAAGTTAGTGTGAGGAGGAGGAGAACTTTACAATGATTGTCTATAAATGTATCACTCAACTTCTCATGGCATAACATTAATATGGCACTACTTGCCTTGAAACTTGGAATGAAACAGAACAGAATAAAATATCGATCTAAGCGAATGTTGAAATAAAGAGGCCATGAAAAGTGACCGTCTACCTGCACCATGATTCCGCTTAAATTTGTCTGATTTCAATTCGACTCTGCTTATTTGGTCTTTCATTTATTAGTCATTTAATCATCAAACTATTGAGTTGATAGAGTCGACTAACAAAGTCGGAGAATCACTCGTTTAGTGATTGCTGTAATCATTGCCGGCCGGCACGCTTGCTTAGCAATTGTTGTGTTTGACACCGGCAACGAACGAAGAAGCGAATGAGTAGAAACAGGACACAAGTGAGCAGGAAAACAGGCCAGAACTGGTGTACTGTACAATACAGGTGCACCTGTACAGGGATGAGTGTGGCGCGCTCACTCTGCGAGCATTGGCATTGTTACCGACTTTGTTTAGTCACACAAACGCACGCACTGACGCAGGCAGGCACGCTTACAACAAGTTGATTGCTGTTGCTGTTGCTGCTGCCATTGCGATTGCACAACTGATGTTGAAGGCATTCATGCAAGCAAGTGCAAGTTGCGAGAGTGAGAGAGTTAGTGTATGTGCGTGTGTGTGCCTCAGGTCATGGACTTGAATTCTATGTTGGCCATGCTAACCATGCTAATGTTCACCATAGTTAGATGTTAAGCATAGTTAGCAATGTTCCTGTTGCTGTCGTCAGTCTACGAACGAGAGAGTTGTTGCTGTTGCTTCCAATGCCAATGCCAATGTTGTGAATGCTCTAATGTTTGAATGTGCGAATGCTCGAATACAGTTCGTGTATTTCTGTTTCTATCTCTGTCCGTTTGTCTGTCGTCTACCTATTTGTTTATCTATCTATCCATGTATCCGCCCGTCTGTCTTTGCCGTGTTGTTGCTATTGCCGTGTGATTGTGTGACTTTACGAGCGAGACAAAACGAGTAAGTTAGCTCTCAGTCGGCGGTGTTTCATTATTATTATTACTATTATTATCATTGGCGTCGTTGTTCGTTGCAACAATCGTTCATTGGAGGCAGCGTTCGTTCGTTCGCTCGCTCGCTCGCTGGCGCCGGCGACTCACTGAGAACCTCAGAGCTACTGCTGTCCCTTTATTCAACATTTGTTGAAGCTGCCAGCCACATGTCGAAGCCAGCAACTCTTTCTGTACTCGCTGCCTATTTAGTGTGCTAGTTGTAGTTGTTGGATTACGTCATTCCCCTTTTCTCTCGCTCATTCGTTCGGTTGCGCGCTCGTACGCTCGTACACTCGCTCACTCGTTCGATCTTGAATTGAGCAGCAACAACTCATGTCTATGCCGTTGTCGTCACTGCACAACTTGGTTTATTATTGCCTCTGCTACGTCGATTGTTATTACTATTGCTATTGCTGTTGCCTCTGTTGTCAATAGTGTGATAGGCTTTAAGTTTAACAACTACAACGAAGCCATCTTTGGCTAACACTGTGTCCATTCACTTGTTCTCAACTCAACTCAACTCAACTTCAACTCTTCTCTTCTCTTTAAGCTTACCTTCTTCAACTCTCGAACTACTGAGTCCGAGTGAGCTTTCTGTCTCTATTCTTCGAATCTCTCAATCGCGTCTCGTAGTTTAATTCTTTGATTCCAGACTCTAAACTTGTGATCAGCCACAGCTCACAATTCTTAAACTTGGACTTAAAGTCCTCCGACTTACCTTTTTCTTATACAACTGACTTCAAGCTTAATTTTTGCCCTATTCTTTAATTTCAACATTTGTTTTGTGTGTGTGTGTGTGTGTATGTGTGCATTAGCAAGCCTTTATTGCTGCATTCACACTACACACAACTCCTCTTGCGTTTCACGTCAGCTCTCGACGTCGTGCACACATCTGCACCTCTTCACAATTCTACACACAGTGGACGCACACGCACAGCGAGCTTGAGTCACTGACCTTCGCTTTTATTGCGTGAGTTGCACGCAGGCGAGGGCTCATCGCATCGCAACTCATTGCTTTCGAATGCAATTGCCGTTCTGGTCTCGTTCTCCAATTCTAATTGTACTCGTTTTTATGTTGCAGACAAACGACAGTACAGTAAGACGTAAACGAGCTCGTCTTACACTGGCTCGTTACAGCTTGAACATCGTTGTTGGCACAGGCACTTGCCCGGCTACACACACACACACACACACACACACACACACACACACACACACAAATATCCAGACAGACGGACGAGCGGACAGTTTGACTAACAGACTAACAACAGGCAGACTGACAGACACATGCATTCATTCACTTATGAAGCCAACGAGCTGAGCGGACGCTAGCTAACTTGCCGGCCGGCAACCAAGCTTACACTTAGAACACTAAATTTTTGCAATAACATATATTTTTTCTCTAGACTCAGCCAGCTTCAACTTGCATGCTGTGTTTGCTTTGACGTTTAGGTTGAATGTCGTTCAGCTAAGCGTTTAGTTGATTGCGTCCCACTGTCTGTCTGTTTGTAGGTTAGATCATGGTATGTACAGCGAAACAATGATTCAACAAATGTACGTTCCATTGCATTGTTAGCCACTCCGTCACACAATTCTAATGCCGATGCTTTTCTTGACTGTGTATTATTTATTTCTCTCTATATTTTATTTTTAACAACAACGGCAAACGGCAACAACAACAACAACGGCATTCAGATTTGTCTTGAAGATTGAAGAACAATTCCAAGAAACAATTGTGGCTGGTAGCATCAAAGAGTTGAGCGACGATGATTGGTGCTGCTGTTATTGTTGACTCGACCACCAACTGGCAACAACAACAACAACAACAACATCAATGGGCACATGAACGTCGCCGGAAGCATGCATGCACGCACACAATCATTCACTTACACACACAGTTCACAGTTTAAGTCGAGTGAAAGAGAAGCCCTCTGATGCCTGATGGAAAAAGGAATCCACCATCCGCCACAAATAAACCGCCCAATAATAGATGTACTTACAACTATTTGTAGATTGTGCAATAATTCAGTGAACGCCCACACACAATCTATTTCTTTGTTCTCCATGATTCATTTGATCCATCTTCCTTTTGCAATCCTTGCAAGAGGCCACGCTTGCTTAAGACTCTACGCTTACTTATTGCACGTACTACGCATCCACGCACGCACATACAACAATCACAAGTGCGTCTGTCCAAGCAGGACATTGTACCCGAGAAGACTTTACTTTCCTGTAGAAAGTTCTCTTTGAACACGTTGTTCTTTCCTCCACGACTTAAACTGGCTACTCAATTCGATTCGATCTCATTCAAATTGTCCGAGCTTTTTTTATTCACGAGGTGACTCTCATTTATTTCAATGTTTTATGCCAGCAGGTTGCTGGAAAGATACAACTGTCCTTGGATTGTTATTGCTATTAGCTGGCCACCACAGGCTTACGTTGTCTAACGACAACGACAAACGGATGCACCAACAGGCAAGATGAGAGAAAGCAACTGTCAAAAAAAGGTACGGACAGATGGGCAAACGGATGTATAAACGGCGCAAGAGAATTGCAGCTTAGACAAAATCAAGCTTCTCATATTTGCAGGACTTAAGTTTATTCTCTTCCTCAACTGCCTCAATTGCCATCGTCCGTTGATTCTATCAATCAACTGGCTCTTGCTGTGTGCACGGTCGACTAGCCGACCGATCGACCGACCAACATTGGTTCATTATTGGCTTGTAGCTCTATAGTCTAGAGTCTGAACTTTCTCGAGCTCACTTTGAACATCAGACGCTGACTGTGCTCACTTTGTTGCAGTTGAGACTTCTTTGCACTTTGCACTTTACACTTCACACTTTACACTCGAGACCGAATTGAAAGAATGCAGTAAGATCTTGGACGATCTTGAGACTTCAGACGCTAGCTGATCCGTATAAAGAATGGTTGAGTGTTGAAGCTTTTCAAGTTCGTCAGTGAAGTTTTTAGTAAGGAGTTTACAAATATGAGAAGTATGTGTGGACGACTTAAGTTTATTCTTGTGAAAATGAAATGAGCCTTAGCATGGGCTTGATAACACCAGCAGCACCAGCAGCAGCAATTGCAGCGGCAGGACAGCACGAACTTGGTCTGCGTTGTCGACAAGAGCCACACCGACACCGACACCGACAGCCACTGCGACAGCAACAACAACAACACCGAAGCCAACAACCGGCTGACCGACCGGCCAGCCGACAGCATCTTAAATTCTCTCAGCGCTCACAGGCACTGGACAAGGCAGTGCAACAAACACTGCTAGACATTACTGGCGACTGCGCTAGTCAATCGCTAGTCGCCAGCAATAAAATACACAAATACAAAACGCAATGCTAAAGCAGCATATCATGCTAGCAATGAGAGCGGAAAGTCAGCCAGCCAGCCAGCCAGCGAACGAACAAGCAAGCAGGCAAGCATTCATCGCATGAACATTTATGGCCATACAACAACAGCAGCAGCAGCGGCCGCGACAGCAACACTAGCAATAGCTGCAGCAATACGTCGAGCGTTAGCAGCACATTGACTTATTCAATAGTCAGTCAGTTGGTGTGGCTGTTGCCGGTGTTAATCTCCAACAGTTGCAAGGATTGTCTTGCCATCCAGCCAGCCAGTCAGTCAGCCAGCTAGCTATATACCCACACACATACACACAAATGCTTGGTGCTACCACATCGAGCAACAAAACAGCAGCAGCAGCAGCAGCAGCAGCA
>JAIFTH010000485.1:0-25818 GCA_019968535.1 Fragariocoptes setiger | reverse complement strand
GTTAGTTATCCATCCATCGATGCAGATCGCACCTTATGTTCAGCTTATCCACTTCTTAGGCGAGCCTTAGCTATTTATAATCATTCAACATATTATACAATATTATCAGGCCTTAATAAACCTTTATTCTGATCTTGTCCGAATTCGTAGAGCTTACGGTACCGACCAACCACGCTTCCACTCATTAGAACTGCAGGTTCTCTCTCGCAGCTTCTCACAATCACCACAGTCGCCGGACGGCTGGCAGTGGTACACATTGAGACGGATTTCTTGGAGATATTGTTTCTGCATGATAACTTATCGTTGATTCTTATGATATCATAAAAAGTGAAATCATTATTGATTGATGGACTCGATGGTTCTTTTTTAGGTAGTTGAGTTATTTCTGAGTTCTGATCGTTCATTTACTGGTATCATAAATTCAGGCGTGATAAAAACCAGCTGAGTGTAATCGCCGTGTTACGCGTGGTTCAAGCGCTTCATGAATTTTGGTACACTCTGTTTGGTCATACATCAACAAATGTATATATTATCGATGCGTTTAAGCATCATCACCTATTTGTCATACATCAGATTTTTTGATATTAATGTTGTTATCATTATACAATTATTATGTCGCGTGTCCCTGGAAACATCAGAACCTTAATGGTAGAGAGATATTGGTGGGTCATGGGGAACTCCAATGACAAAAAGTCCAAGAGCGAAGCAGCTCAAGAAGTACGAAAATATCTTCTGGAAAACAATCATGGGGCCTATGACTACAAAACTGTGCTGCGCAATGTTGAAAGATTCTCCAAGGGAGACTGCCTAACGGATCGAGCTAGAGGAGCTCGGAAAATCTCTGAAGAGAAAAAAAAGTTGGTCTTAGACGAATTCACTCAGGATCCTAGCCTATCAATTCGAAAAATCGCGAAGATTACGTCTGTCTCAAAATCAACATGCCAAAAAATACTGGTCGAGGCCCATCTCTTAAAACGAGCGGTTAAACCGAGGAAATCTGCTATAAAGCCGGCAAACCTATCAGGCGAATCCCATGACTCGACTAAAATTGACGGACTAAATTATATGGAACATAACATTGAGACAGGTACTGTTAACAAAGCAGAGGGCCAGATGATGTAGCCGCTGGTGCAGTCGCAGGATGACTGCTAAACCCCTCCCCTCACCGTCACTTTTTTCGACTGGTAAGAGTCCTTGTTTGACCAAAAAAGTGTATTTATAAAATTTATCCTTGACATTTGTAATTGAGCCACTTATGGTGACACATAAAAGTACTTTAATAGAGCAAGTTTAATCAGAGAAGGCAATCGGCTTTCTGTGGCCTTCTGGAAACAATTATTATCTAAGTTCTATAGATAGAGGTATGCCACTTGCGTAATCTTATGCAACTTGACTCATGAATAGTTTGTCTAGATATTTTATGAGTTGGTATTTAACCTTTGGGAACATACCATCTCATTGTGGCAGTAAGTTTTTCAAGTGGGCCTTGAAATTTTCCAAAGTGAGGAGACCTTGATCGTCAAGCTTACACCCTGGCAAGACTTTTTCGATTGGTCTTTCGGATTCAGTGTCGTCCAGATATAGTATCTTGACGTACTTTTGCGCTCTAGGGTCTGACTTGTCGGCCAAATATAGCTCGAAGAATATTGTGGATCCGAAACCGGGAGGAACTGGGTCTGGACGGCTGATGTTTAGACCCTCTAAAACAGCCGCGATGATGGAGTCGTGAGTTGAGTAATGAACAACTTTTTTATCGTCCACGGGCTCTGGCTCATTAGTTGGCTGTTGGAACTCACTTTTCGAATGAACTTTACGATTAGCTGAAGCAATCTCCATACGGGAAATGATGTCATGTAACAAATGACCATTATGTATACGTTTCAAGGTATCAGTACCACCGCCGGCTAGGGCAAAACACAAACCAGCGTATTTATATAGCCTATCGCGCATTTCTGGTGTATACCATTCTGGCATATCCATACCATTTCGATACTCAATATCTAGAGTAGAGTATACACATTTGAACTTGACAAACGAATCGAAGTCGTAGCCGTACTCATTCACCAGCAATATTCTGTCGGCCTCGCTCTCTTCGTATAGTTTTTTGACCTCATCGAGTGTTTGAACTTTGATTATCTCTTTTGCTATCTGTTTAACAACATCGCATCCACCTTCGTTTAATAGATAGTCTTCCGGTGGAGGAACACTATGCACTGGAGTCGGCGTCCACGGTAAGTCAGGGTTCCAACTGAGTCGCTCTGTTGGTGGGTACATACCAGCCATGACCGCTTGAGAGCTCTCTATTAGAGACAATTTGAAGAGACAAAATGATGTAATGATAATGAGAATCAACTTACTCGTCTTTGGCTGATTCTCGGCAATCTCAAGTTTACTACTTACCAATGCAACGGTCGACGTCTGACGACCGTGAATAGACTTCACGAAAATTATCGCTGAGAAATGTTGAGTATCTGGAGCGAAGAAATTTGCCTAAATTAAACATTCTCAAGCGTCCAGCATTCGTCATATTACCGAATCCATCTGGCCAATACTCGATATTGTTATATTTGTCTCTGGGTGCCATATTAAGAGGGGCACCTGATTTTTATAGATTGATCACATAGTCAGGTTAATATACATGCGAAGCTTGAGTTAATGGGACTTGGAGTGTTGCTAATAGAATACTTACGATCTCCATGACGGTGAATGATCACAAGAAGAATTAGATTGTCAAAATTATCCATATTGCTACTAGATGGCCCGCGGGTAAATAAACTTACTATCATTAATAATCATTCCCATAAAAATCCTACTACAGCTGACAAGTGAGTTTTTGAAACGTTAAAGGAACGAGCATGCGACAAGAGCGCCGCGTAGCGTCGTGAGGCCAGCATTAAAAGATCTGAAATCAGATCACATGTTAATAATTATAGTTGAAAAAGGCCTCCACTTTGAACATGAGCATGATGCTTCGAACAATTCTCGTCAACGGGTCACGATCCCTGACACGACCTGCAACAGTGGTCGGTTGCAACACACCGGCCGTTCTGTCATCAAGTGTCAATTCCCAAAAAAAGTTACAACACAGTTCGAGTTTGGTGCTAATCCGACCGACGCCATCGACCGGTCTTCTCGTACAGTGCTTGTTCACTAGCTCGACGCAGACCTACACAATATTGAATCGTGACATTGGCTCGGCCGCAAGGTTCATTCGTGCCGTTGTTAATCCGAATCTCATGCTATCGAGAAGATACCATGCGGCAGGCTCGGTAACTAAATATCTTGACTTTAGGCATCGCTTCAAAACCAATCACCTTAGATTGCACTTAACAATTATCAGAAGACAGAAAATGAAGAAACACAAACTAAAAAAGTTCAGAAAACGCTTCAAAACGCTGTTGGCTAAAACTCGGTTCAAGCGTGAGATCCAGAAAGAAAAAAACTACAGAACAGAATTGTTAACTATGATCAGAAAGGCCGAAGAGTTTGATCCCAGACAGTATGCTCTCAAAATTATCAGTGAACTGAATAACAAGCCTAGAGAGGTAACTCGTGATGAAAATCGAGAGAAACTAAAGGAGTTAATGAGGATCAACCGCTATCAGACACATTATATCAAACCCAAGCACGTGAGAGACGAAGATATATAGTTTAAAACTACTTCATCAAGGTAGTAAATAATAATACAATCATAAAGATAAGAAGGACATTCAATGTTTTCATTCTCTGAAAAATTGATCATTTATTCTTGAACCTTAGCATAGACTTTAACACGGACCATCACGCGTGGGTAGAGGCTTTTCACCGCGGACTATAGATTCATCATCATCAGTGTAGCTTTCTCCGTTGGTTTCATAATCATCGGGATCCTTTGGTGGGTCTGGTAAACAGAGATATGTGAGGAAATCTTCTGGTCGTGGCCTCTTTTTAGGGAACAGCTCCTGTGTGGTGCCTTTATGTTTCTTATGATCATTGAATATTTTGGCTTGGGACGTATTAAACGGTGATGAATTGTAAGGTAACTTGTGTTTGCACAATCTCGAAGTTGTGTTGGTACTATGATTATTGTTTCCATCATTGTTATCTGCTTCATTGTTGAGCTGATGTGATGAGATACAAGCATGGGTGGAATTGTTAGTGGTTTGTTTGGCACTTGACGTTTTTTCGCTCGCCAACGATGCAGGCGATGAATTACGGGCACCTGTACTGGCAGTCTTGTCTTGTTGATCATAATCTGAGTGGTTGCGAGAATTCAGTATTGCTCCATCAAAGCAATGCTCTTCTATTGATGCAATAATCGCACGCCTCAGGTCAGTCTCTTCCAATTTGCTTGGATTGTTTGTTTGCTGATATCTGAAGAACTGGTGCAATGAAATAAAGAGTGCAATTGCACCAACGGATCATTTGAATTAGGAAAAGGATTAGTTCTACTGATTCAGTCATACTTCCAGGTGCACATGGATTGCTAGAGAAAGAAGAAGAAGAAGAGACATTATCACTCAAACTTACATGTGTGTGCGAGGCTCTTCGTCTAGGACGTGAACCTGACGAGGTTTGTTTCTTACTCATGAACTGTTATTTGATTATTGGCTCAATTCATTCCTAAAATAAATAGCGATAAGACACTAGGAAGGCTTATTAAGTGCGATGGTGTATATGATGACAAAATTCATTAGTTTGCCTATTTGGGCCTCGCTGTCATCAGTAGTGTATGATTGCAATTTACAAGCAGCGATGTTCAATCATGATTGGATGGTAGCATCTTTGTGCTATAGAAGTGCTATTTTGATACATTGGTGCATGATAAACGAAGACATGAACAATGCACTCAATGCATTCCGATACAACTGATAAAAATAAATAATAGATGGTATTGTAGATACTGTCTAGCGGCAACGTTAGATTTAATATCATTCCATCAATGTGCAGAGATTAATGCTGACGAACAAAGACCGCTGTAAGTTTGCGCAAAACGAGATTTCACCCAAAACGACTAATGCTCGTTGAGCATTATTCACGAGGAACTATTTAGGGTAGAACGCGTAATGCCACTCGTCAAGGGTGACTCATTCACCCTTGGCACCAGCTGAGAATGAGTTCTGTCGGCCCGATCAACAGTTTATTTCATCATCGTAACACAGTTTTCAAAGAAAACCCTATTATATATTGTATAACAATTTTTCACTTATACATTTGTTCAATTATTGACCATTAAGATATACAAACATTCCCAGTATGGGTCATGATAACGAGGATTCAAGCTCCAGTGATCAATCAGAGTTCTCGTCCAAGTATGCCCGAGTTAATCGGGTTATATTAGAGAAGGACAGTGAGGAGTACCGTCAAAGGCGCGAGCGCAACAATGCCGCTGTCAAGAAGAGCCGTTTCAAGAGCAAACAAAAAACAATGGAAACCCAGGAGCGCGTCAATCAACTCAAAGATGAAAACAATCAGCTCGAAAGAAAAGTTGAATCGTTGAGCCGAGAGCTTGATTTCATGAGAGGCATATTCGCGCCAAGGCAATCCATAAGTTCAAACTCACAGATACAGCAGGCAAATTTGAATGTCCAATTGCAATCAACTCAAAAAATGTAGACTTATACAGGTTTGCTCAGACAAAGTCAACACACTCACTCATTAATTAAGTACGTGCACTTCAATGAAAAATTAATTGTACGACAGTGCCTCATCCCTTAATTTCATTCTTCTTCTCTGACTATGTGACGTCTCTTTTCTGGCACATAAGCAATTGTTCCAGGACGACTGTGAGCTCTCCTATTGGCTTCTTTTCTCTTGCGTGAGTCTAACATCTCTCGTTTCTCCTTACGTGCGTGATACACGTGTCTTGGCACGTGACGGTGACGCGATATACGTTTGATTTCAGGATGATTAGCAAACTTCTTTTTCAAGGTCTCTTGTACATTAGTGGCTCTTTCTTCTCTGAACATTTTTGGTCCGATCTTTTCACTAGCTCTTGCTCTCCATAAGCGAATGTCCATTTCGTCTGAAGCCGAAATTATGTATTTTCCATCGTGTGTCCATGCGACATCAGTAAGTTTTTGCATGCGCTTCGTGTGATAAACGTCACGACTTCTTCCCTCGCGGGCATTAAATATTCTTATTGTCTTATCATAACTGCCACTGACCAATTCAAGACCTGTGGGAGAATAATCTAACGTTATAACAGCCTCTGTATGATCCTTGTGAATTATTAGTGGCTTGTTG
Organism: Fragariocoptes setiger; assembly: GCA_019968535.1. Taxonomy (NCBI): domain Eukaryota; kingdom Metazoa; phylum Arthropoda; class Arachnida; order Trombidiformes; family Phytoptidae; genus Fragariocoptes; species Fragariocoptes setiger. The sequence continues at coordinate 19,593 of JAIFTH010000485.1, read as the reverse complement.
AGATTTCGCATATCGAATGTATAAAGATCATGGTCTTCATTTGCAGCAGTGAACACAAATGCCTCCATTGGATTCCAGCAAACTTGATTGGACCTCATTTCCAGAACGATCTTTCTCATTGGATTAGCTTTTCTGGTGTCATATAGCGTGATGCCACGATCATTTGAGGTTGCAGCACAAATGTCCACCTCAATGGGATTAAATTTCACATACTGACTTGAGTCAGCACCCCAAGACCAGCTTCGGAGAGGCTCGTTCCTTGTCTCTTCCCATAGGTCGACCTTATCGCCAACAGTCACGAAGAATGGTCGTTTGTAGTGATGGTCCATCCCGACAATCAAACTTTTGGCGATCACAGTGTCGATGGGAATATCATTATCTTGTAATGTTTGATTATAGTTGACATCTTCTCCCATGTCGTCTGAGGAATCAAGATCACTATCGTCGGAATCTACTTGTTGGTGAGATGTTGCTGCTTTTAGTGGTTTCTTGCGTATGATTACTTGGTCTTCTCCGAAATATCTCCACTTTTTGATTGTCGATTGTGAATCGACGCTGAAAAAATGGTTTTCGTTGAGTCGTGATATGCAAAGGGACCGCACCACTGAATTGTGAGCCTCAATAGTACGAACGCATCTCCTAGAGGCTAGATTCCATATTTTTATTTGACCGTCACAAGCCCCGCTGACAATCACAGATAATTTGGTCTGATGTTTCATCAAGCAGTTGACAATATCTCCATGGCCGCTTAGATTACCTATGTAAGGCTTCGCAAATACTCTCTCCAGTTTAGTAGCATTCAGAGCTCGTTGATATTCTCGCTCGATTCTGTGAGGGTGTAATTTTCTGTCACAATTCCTGAAGACTATGTTGCAAGGTTAGATTAGCACTATGAATTATTAGTTCTTGCATCTGGCGGGGTGGCACTAACATTTTCATCACTAACATACAAATGCCATCACTTACCTTTATGAATGTCGTTTTTTGTTTCCCGCATATATTCCCCCGGATTGCGCGTGATCATACTGATATCCATCGTGCTAATGAAGTTGTTGAACTGTCTCGCAACATGAATTTAAACAAGTAGACCCTAAAATAGTTCTATCCAGGTAATTCTCCCAAATGCCCAAGCCGGCCTCCGTGCGTGGAGTTGTTGGCCAATTGCCACATGGATTTATCGAATTAATTAACAGTGCGCAGTATTTCTGCGCAGCTCGAGGCGAGGAAGGTCTTGCAGAATTTGTTCAGCAACGCACGCTGCATGCGAGAACCTTGCGCTGAACCACCATTGGTCGTGCCCGTGCGATGATAGACTGATCTAGTGTTTGGTCTACGGTAAAGGTGATCTGTAAACTTATCATCATAATTTCAATCAATTGTTGTTTGATACCCGAAGATGTCATTCAACAAAGCACATAAGTTAGCTCAGCGACTACATCGTGAACGTCGGCAACCTAGAGAACGACGGCACTTGGGTTATCTAGAAAAGAAAAAGGATTACAAGAAGAGAGCAGAAGACCACCACAAAAAAGATGCCCGCATCAAGAAATTGAAAAACCGTGCACTTGAACGCAATCTGAATGAATTCACCTTCCACATGATTAACTCAAGGTTGATTGATGGTATTCACTATGAAATACCTCGTGATACAATGAAACCAGAGGAAAAGCAAACACTACAGCAGCGTGATAAATTAACCGTCCAATACAATGAGACTGTTAAATCAAGACGAGAAAAAAAGAAAAAAGAGAGCAAACACATGGTTGATGGTAATCGCGGCGTGAAGAACAAACACGTCTTCTTCGTCTAACGGATTTAATGTATTTGTGCCTTCTTTTTGCGCGCAGCTAACATATCATAAAAAGGGTTGAGACTTATTGCCGATCTGATGCTCTTGATCCATTGTTCTTTTTCCTCTGTAGTGGACGCAGACATTCGATATCGCGTATGTCGACCCTCAATGACTTTACCATCAGCGTCTGTTTTGCAGGCTTTGATTACTTCGCCGGGACCTAATGCCGAATGAAGCTCAAATGTGTTAGGCTTAGAGGCACGACTGTCAGGTATATCTTCAACTTGAACATTTTCTAGCGGTATAATCCCTCTCGGTTCCTTGTCGGTGGTATATTCAAAATAGTACAAACATTTATCGTTCAGAATGAACCAACGGCGCTTCCAGCCACGATAAACACCACCTTGTTTCCAAAGCCATCCTTCACGATCAGGATTGAAAAAGGTTAACATTAAATCATTGCCATCCTCTTCGGGTATCTTGAACGGCTCTTGTTTGATTGATTCATATAGTGACTCGAGTAATTGACGCGGTAGATCTTGGCCATTATCGATGCCCCTGTTCATGGTTATAAATTTCTCTAACGTGGGTTTATCTTTGACTGACGGATTATGGAGGGACGTGTTGAGCATGATCACAGCAAACGACAAAACAAAGCAAGTGTCGGTGTCATTGAAAACACCTGGATTCTGCTGACAATAACGGATGGCAAATTTTTCCATCATACGATCAATCTTCTGTGCTTCGCCTGGCAATCGGAACGACCATAGGAATTGTCGTAGCGCTTGAACAAGGATTAGATTCGAGAAATTGTGCAGATTTACGAATGTATCCAACACCTTCATATTGAACTCGCTGCGTTCGCCTAAATAATCGCCGATGGCTGTTTTGTTGAGTCCTTCACCCTCCATGAGAAACAGAGCTATAGATTCAGGGGTGTTCGCCAGAAGCTGGTGCTCCACTAGATATTCGATACCCTTTTTGGGGTCCATATTGAAACGTTTTTTGCCTATTGTCATTTGTTTTGTTCGCATAGTGACACGCGAATCATATTCATTGACTGTCTTGAGGTTTGTGAGCTCCGCGGTAACATTGGCAATTTCATCTTTAAGCTGTTGAATTTCATTGAGCAGCTCTGTTTTGCGCTTACGAATATGACCCAACATATGCATTTCTTCAGAGGTCAACCAGTCGATTCTGTCAGAAACCCTTGAAGTACACATATCGCAGTTGATTGGACACAGATTAACCGACGACACATCGATGTAAAACGATCCAACTGTAATGTATTGATTTGAAATAAAAAATCAAAAGGTCGAGAATGATCGCAGAGATGGTATTGTGGCTTTCGCATATGCGCTCAACTTTACTACGACGTATGCTGGATGCGTTCATCTAATATCAACCCAGTCCTGCAAATGCAGTTCATCTCACACGTTTCCTGCTATACTCCCCTTCGGGTTTTCCAGAGGACTCTCTTGTTTTTTATTGTTATTATAGTTCATCACCGTTATTTAATATTCTGGATATCATTTTTCATGATTACGATGCAATGAGTTGTGTCTGTGGCGATTCAAATCTAAAAGCTCACAACAGAAACGTCCAGGAATTATTCACGGAAAAGTCATTCCTAGTTTTGAAATTCACACTAACTGACTCATGGCTGATCTTTCCTTATTATAGTCGTTTCAGCTCAAGATAGCAACAGTTGAGAGTTACCTGAGTTGGTCTGGTATCCATATTGATGGCCTATTTCTTTTACTTCATTTATAAAATCATGCCTTTGTTTCTTCTATATTCCTATCACTATGACACAAGACTTCATTGATAGTAAGTAACATTGAGTAGATGAGGTCGTTCTTTAAGTGCATGGCATTGAATGAGAGCGAGTTCAATCAATTCTTTATATATGTTCTTCTATGGGGCGATCTGAGAAAGAGTTTGAACATTGAGAGACCCATATCTACTCTGCCTTTCTACGATCTGTTGTATTTTATTGGACCGCACTCTACTTCTTATTCCTTTATTATTTCTCTTGAATTGCTGAATTCTGCCTTATACGAAATATGAATACATTTTGGTTTATCACTTGTTGCTCGCATTAACATATGGATGAAGATTCGACAAGGCATCAGAAGGAATTTTATAAATAATCAGTAAACCAGAATTTGAAGGATTCTAAATAAAACTTCTTGCTCACTTTGAAAGTATAAGCAAGACTTTTCATATGATCCAGCGAATAAAAGTTTTTAGACTTCAGATTTGCAGCTTAGATCGGAGTATGATTGAGATTCGAAGATAAAAGATACGGTATGTCTGGTCAAGCAGTAATATGATAAGCACGATCTTTGTAATGCCTTTAAGTCTCCGGAATTTATTTAGTCTTGCCTCCAATCAAGCCGCACCATCAGGATCGAAGCAATCTGATCAATCTCAAGATATGGAAGGACCTATTATTCTTTACTCTACTAAGAGCTTAATCAGCAATTTGTGTTTTTCTGTAACTGGTCTTATTTCTAGTTTGTATAATAATGTAGAATAATTGAATACTGGTCACAGCATTGCATGATGGATACATGTAATTTCGGAGCAGATGGAAGATTACTGGTCCCAACTCATCACTTGTCCAAAAATGATTTCGATAGACATTATTAAATATTCTTGCCAAGATACTTATTAGTTGCTAACAAAATTGAAAATCATGACAATGTTGAGAATGTTCAACAACCGTCACTTGCTGACCAATACCATGGCTAATCAAAGTGCCGCTGGGATGAGGTTCAACCTGGTGGCATCGTCAACTTTATCTTTATTCTATAAGCAAGCTCCTGGAAGAGGAACAATCATTCGTGATTTCAATGGTGGATCGATTAGAATGAAATCTCATTGGAAAAATCTTGGCCTCACGCATCATAAATTGAGCGTTGGAGATTGTGTACGTGATGCAATCGATAAGAATCAGCCAGTTGTGGCCCTCGAAAGTACTGTGATAACGCATGGAATGCCATACCCTCAGAATTTGCATCTAGCGCTCAAACTTGAACAAACCATACGGGATTCTAACCGACAACAAAGCGAACAGATAGTCCCGGCAACTATAGGTATCATTGATGGGTGCATGACGATAGGACTAACACCACATGAGATTGAATATCTGGCCTCATTCGAAAGATCCAAACCCATGAAAGCATCGCGACGCGATATACCGTATGCTGTATGTTTCAGAGAGCTTAATTCACTCTTTCTTTACAATGTAACGAGAACCAATGTTAATACAAACTATTCTTACGATCACTTAGTTGAGTCGAAACATGTCTGCAGGGACTACAGTGTCAGCAACTATGGCCATTGCCAGTCTGCTTAAATTTGGCACAAATAATCGGTAAGTTTTGAGTTCAAAATATGAAGCTTTATTCGATCAAGTAAATAACAACGATATCGAAGAGTGATGAAATTTGATTAGAAGTCACCAATTTAAAAGTAATATGGTATAAGGTATGACTTCATTGAACCTCTCGATGCAGTTAATATCGTGCCGAGGTCCAAGAGTTCAAAAAATGGATCACATTTTGTGTACGTGTCAATGAAGCAGTACACTAACTGAACGCGTGTTACTTAAATATTGAGCAATTTCTACTTGGATGCTCGCCTAAAAAAATCATTAATATTGACAAAATTCAAATTGAACTTTTTTAGGCAGAAAATATCTGTCTTTGCTACTGGCGGAACGGGCGGTGTCCACGTGAATGGAAATATGGACATTAGCGCTGATCTAACGGAATTAGCAAGAACACCGATCGGCGTGGTGTCGTCTGGATTTAAATCATTCCTTGATATAAATAGAACACTTGAGTATTTAGAAACACTAGGAGTGCCTGTTATTACGATAGGTCAAAAATTATTTCCCAGTTTCTATAATGCTGCCAATAATATGAATATTGATAGTCCTGCGTCTGTCGAGAATATCGATCAAGTTGCCAGTGTGTTGTTTGAGTGTCTCAATAATCCTATTTCATCGACAGGAGGAGTGTTGATCGCAAATCCCGTTCCGCTGGAATTCAGTATCGATGATATCGACAGCATCTTGGAGAGAGTGAACAAAGAGGCACACGATAAAAAAATCCATGGCAAACAATTAACACCGTACATATTAAAGCGCCTCAACGAACTAACCAATGACAGAACTTTGACAACTAATTCTGTTTTGCTCGAAAACAATGCTCGCACTGCGGCCGAGATAGCGCTCCTCTACAATCGACGTTTGACAGAAATGGCTCCCACCGATTCCGATATATCAGGTAAGACTGTGTATTGTGCACCGACCGGTATGGGCTTTCGTAAAGATAAAACCGGTAAGTACAGACTTTCACATAGGTACCCATAATGAAACACCAATGCGATGAAGACTCGAACGATGATAAATTGATAACAAAAATCCATCGGTCTGGCTAAAGTTGATCAGAGCCCGAATCCCGTGGTCGTTGGACTAACAATGGTAGACTTCCAAGCAACTGCCACATTCGATAATAAACCCAAGGTAAGTGGTCAAAATAACTGCTTAATATGCAGGCATAAGACATGTGTCCACTTGTAACAATTTTCTGTAATTTTACCTGGCGTTGACTTTGTGTTCACCATACAACGATGTATTTGAGGTACCCTTCTTGTTATCATTTGCATCGACGTCACTGTTCTGTGTCTGGCTAGTGCTAGCGTCCATCTGAGCCATATCAAAGACGTTCTTCGAAGAACAAGAGTTGTCAGGCGACGACGCCTGTGAAGCAGACAAACCTTTCACAGGCTGCTGTAGCGATTCACACTGTGAATGGTCGTCACGATTTAATATCTGACCTTGCAAACATGGGCCCATGGACATCAGACGTTGGCGATTGAACGCAGATGCCGCGTAAGACGCCGACAATGCAGACGGTCTACGATGATAGAGCGAAGCTTCTTCAGAAGCATTACTGTAGCCACTGGGTCCACCAGGCGCTAAAAAGAGTGCTGATTGTGTAGGTCTGATAGCCAAACTGTTAGTACTAGCCGAGATGTGATGACGATCGATAGCCGAATAGTTATCCACCAGGTTGTTAGAATAATGCATTTGCCGAAAATGGTGCTGGTGTTGATGATAAGGCGATGCACCAATCACTGACATCCGATGTCCTATGAGAGGATTGCCTCGACGATTCATGAGTGCCGAAACAACTGTCGAAGCAGGCACACAAACAGAAACAGCCGTGTGACGTCGTGTCATTGAGTTGTTGCTACCGTTGATTCCTGAATTCGACTGCAGAAAGGCGTTCGTCGGTCCAAAATTGACAAATTGATGTTGTGATAAAGCAGGCGTACCATCACAGCCGGTTATGCCCGTTGACACGGGCACTGTAAGAGAGCCGGCCGTAAGAATAGGTGAGCCGCCTCCTAACATGGTAGGACCTGCTACTGATACTCCGTTAGATGTTAGCTCGGCTGGTTGGGCGCAAACTGAGGGACGTGGAAGATATTGCTCGAGATCGGCTTCAAAATTTAACACGGGAGTAGATATTTGTTAGAATATGCAGAGTTTGGCCAAGCTTCCAAGTATAACTTTTCTTTAAAATGTTATATTTTGTTAGTGATGGGAACAAAGCTTACCTATTGCATTGTATTCGCTCGCCAAGCCTTTGAGTGTTTTGATTTTTCTAATCATCTCACGTATTTCGTAACGCAGCAAACAAATAGAGCACAGTTTCAAAAAAGACAATACACAAAACCCCACCACAGCTAGAATGTTGGCAGACGAGCGAAGCCAAATAATTATGGGCACATAGCAACCGCGTGTGTAGATCAGTTGGCTTTGATCATACGAGCTAGGTTGACAAGTCGACTTTTGTTGCCACGATTTATCCTGATCTATCATGTTTTGATGCTCGTCATAGTTCAGCCATCTTCGAGTTCTTTTTTCTGTACGACCATCGATATGAGCGGCACCACCGTGCACCTGATTTAGCCGCTCGACGGTGCGTTCATAGATCGACTCTCTTGACTCAATTCCATGTTTCTGCCGCTTATAACGTAATCGCTCGTCGTCATCATGCTCACTCTCATAAACTTCCATATCGTCAGATTCAATTTCTACCGGTTCGGCCTCATTCTTGTCTCTCGTATGTGATGGATGCCCGTAATTTTGAGCTTTGGCTGACAAGCGACGCTTCAACGACATCGAATGTCGCGCATTCAAATTGTCGATCCGTTCAACTGCCAGCTCGTTGTCATCATTGTCTGAGTCAATGCTGTCGTATGCACCTGTTTTAGCTGTCAACTCGTTGACAGGCAGCAGTTGCGCTTGATTGAGGGTGCCTTGTGTGGATGTTGAGGTACTTTTTTGTTGCTGATGCTGCAGAACTTGAGGATTGGTGTGTAAGTCGCGCTGCTGTGAGCTGGAGCGTCGATAGCTCTCTGGATGAGGTTGAAATGAAAATTCGTGCTCGTACAAATTGTACTTGTCGTTGTGCGGAGATGGGGTCATGTAAGGATCGCTAGTTGGTTGTGTGTCCATTCTCAATGATCGATAATAGGCACTGTAAGCTAGACCATCATCGTTCATTGTGGAAGCTCTGTTATTGTTGATGTTGTTGTTGTTGTGGATAATAGTGTGGGCTTGTCGACAACAGCTTGCAGGCACTAAAGGTACATAATTGCGTTCATGATAGTCACTGCTAGTCTTGTTGGCCTCTAAAAACCAATGGCTGTTACGATAATCGTGCGGTCCTGAGATGCCGCAACATCGAGATTCACTTTGAATTCTCTCCAATGTTTGCTGTATCATCAAACAGCGCCATTCAGTACATACAAATATTAATATAGTTCAGAAAATTAACTTTCACGTCATAAGAATGATGGGAGATTTCATTTTTTTTTCTATTTTGAACATTTCTTCGAATGCTTACCGTAAATATTGGATCCAATTGTAGGTAGCCAAACTCGTAGCGTAGCTTGTTGCGCAAATTGGCTTTGATAGATTGTGCAATTGTGTTATACCTAATTATCCAAACTGAACCGAGAAGTATATCACCGACAAACAATAGTAATATGAGGCACCAAAATGCTTGAAGCAGACGTTCCTTCATGCGAATAGCACCAAAACATCCAATTGACTAGACGAATGTGAAGAATGAGGCGCCCGGTGTCGAGCGAATTTTGTCAGAGAATTTTCGCAACAGCGCATGCGTACATGAGAAAAATGGCGCAAAAAAATGAAAATTTACGCGCCAACCAGAGCGATAGAAAGAGTACAAAAGATAGGTTAGATCGTTACACTTGATAAATACAATGTAATATTGTTATTATGAATTATGATTATATGATATAATCATTGAAAATAATGTATAACAATAGATAGCGAGCGAAACAAACTTACTTGTAGAATTCCAGCCTGTAAAGCAATCACAATGTAAGCATAAACTAAAGATGGTTCGAATAATCGGATACCGTTCTGAAAATTAACCCTAATTGGTCGCTGATCTATCGCTGTGGTCTGTCCGACAACATGTGATGATGGCGCCAGTGATGACGATGGCGGTAATGACGATGATGATGATGTATCACCGCTGTCACGTGCCATGATGAGCACCATGCGATAGTCGGACATCACATAAGCAACGGCAGCTATGAAAGTGATTGTGGCAAACAATATTGCCAAATTGGTGCAATAAATCCATACACGATAATAGCGCATTGCTTTGCGCAAAAACATGGACGATGGATTTAGTTTATAAGTGTGCGGTTGATCATTATCGGTGTCATTATCATCGCATCCATTGTTGTTATTACTATTGTTGTGATTGTGTTTATTGGACAATTGATTGACCAATTCAAAGCTAGCCACACGTTTAGTGACATTTTTGCTGCTTAGAATGGAAAATTCATGATCTTTGTCCAACATTCGATTGTTGGCCAAACGTTTGTGGTTATTGTTATTATCTATTGATTGTTTTGATTTGCTTGAAATTGTTGGTGTTGTTTCTTGATGATGTTTTTGTTGTGATGGCGACGATGACGATGACGATGTGCTTGTCGTTGCTGTTGTCAATGACGACGATGGTGAGCCTGATGCGGGAGAGGACGATATGGATGCTGACTGCGGAGAATCAGAGCCTGAAGATGCAGAGGACGATGCAATTGTGTGGACTGATTTTGGTGGTTTTGTTGTCGAGTTGATTTTAGTTTTAGTTTTGCTCTTATTGTTATTGCTGCCAGTGTGGTTACCATCGTTGTTGTTGTTATTATTATTATTATTGCTGTTGCTGTTGTTGTTGCCAGTGGCCGTAGCCGTCAAGTAGGCGCGTAATCTGCGCGTGTTTTGCACGAGTCGGCGCGTCGACAGCATAGGCACGTCGATGGCTAAACAATTGAGGCCACTCGTCGCCGCTTGGCTCTTAGTTGTGGCTGTCGCCGTTGCGTTTGTTGCAATTGTTGTCGAGTGGCCACTTTTAGTTGATTGTAGCTGTTTGTTGTTGTGCTTAACGCTCCGCTTGTGACCGCAAAAGATAGAATCGGACCGCCATTTGCCATCGATAAAAATGCATCTTGCTTGCGCTTTGCTACCTGCTGCTGCATGTGCTGCCGCTGTTGAGGGCTCTTGAATGGGGCCAACAGCAGTCGTGGTGGCTCTCGTTGAACTGCCACCACCGCTTAATGAATGTGTGATAGTAATTGATGTGTGAGTTGGCGCTAATTGCGGTGATTGTTGTTGCTGTTTGTGGCATTGCTGTGGTTGCTGCGTTTGCGTTTGCAACAATTGCTGCTGCTGCTTGACGGCGACGGTCTCTAACGTATTCTTGTCACACGCTTCCGACATAATGAGAATGCTCGTTGATGGCCACACTAATTGATATATAGATGACTAACATACATATTGCGTTGAGAAAGCTGGGCGTTACGTGGTCAAGTACGCGCATGACGCACTTAAATACACGCTATGAAAAATAGCTGGCCTCCAGACAGGCACACAGACAGACAGGCAACTGATATGAGCTAAGGCCCGAATGGACAGATGCTCACAGGGAACGGCGTGGCGCGGCACGACGCGGCGAACGAAAGCTTGATCACTTGTGTGCGTGCGTGCAGATAGGAAGAAAAATGACCCGCAACGACCCGACGCTATTTTGCACACAGAAATTATATTGCTGTGGTCTGAGGCAAACAAAAGAAAAGTCGAGATTAGTCCAGTTCCGATTCGAATCAGAGGTTACGCGAGCTGGCTAGCAATGCAAGTTAGAGTTGCGTGATTTTATTCAGATTTCTTTTCAGAGAAAAAAAATCGTATAATCAAAACTCAATCGTTGGCTTGCGTATAGTTGAACAGCGATTCGATTACATGTAACAATACAGAGAAGCAAATATGATACATAGAACCACTCATAGAAGCCATAAATCACTCGATTGGTTTGCACTATCGGTTATTTATTTCGTTAGAAATCGCTGACCAACATGAATGCAATGTCCGTCATAAATTAAACAATATGCGTAGCGCATTGTCTGTAGCAAAACTTTGATCATAAAAGTTCTCGCTCAATGTGCGCAGCGAATGAGCGGTACTCGATTTATTTATTTATTGTGTGAGACTTTCATTGGTTGATTACATTTGATTGTTGCTGAGATTATTCGGTACGCATCGGCGATAATCACATGATTGTGCAATGTTAGTCTGTTTGTGTCGTGCCACTAGGACGAAGCGCCAGTACGCCAGATAGTGCACCTGTCTACGGCTAATTAATAAATTGAGCTCCATTCTGGCTATCTCTTTTGTTGCGTGACTAACTGTCGCACTCAACTTTGACCCAAACTAAACTAAACAGCACTAAACCTCAACCAACTGAGTAACAGCAATGTGCTATTGTGTGTTACTCAAATAACACCCATACAACAGTACAATAACAGTATTCTATGAGCCTTTCACAATCAAAAGCTTCATGACACTCATTGGGTCCAATGGCTGGGGAGTGAGCTGAGCTCGCTTGGGTGCCCAAGCGTGACACGTGGTAATTATTGTTGTTGCTGCTCATTTGTTGTTGTTTCATTCGTATAAGTCGCTCGACTGTTGTTTCATTTCATAATATAAGTCTAGCAAGTACCTCTTTCCTCTCCTCTCCTCTCCTCTCCTCTTCTCTCGTCTCGTCTCATCCTCATCCTCATTCAATGTGGATATACAATGTGTCGCATAGTTTTATTGCTCTGATATCACTAGCTTAGGGATATTATTTTTCGTTTGTGTGTGTGTGTGACCAGTGAGCCGAGACAGTGTCAGTGAGACACTGTTTGTGAGTGTTGTTTTTTGCTCTCTCGTGGTTACTATTGCTGTTGCCTCTATGTCTCTGCTGAGCTTTCAATTTATATTTCGAATAAATTTTCACCCAACTAACTGTTTGTGTGTACAACACACACTTATTCACAAACAAACGAAATCTATTTTTAGATTTAAAGTCACAGCCGAGCAAAAAAATCAAGTTACCTGTCGTTGTTAATGTAGTATAAACTATTTGTTGTCGCCACAGCCATCTCTGTAGACTGTTGTTTGCCGAACTATAGAGCAACTAAATCATTAAGCTACGCCTGAACTGCGAGCTACCAAATTGCCATTCGATAGTTTGATAGTTTGGCAGGTACAGTTCGCCAGTTTCGAACCTTACTTACGTCCCGAAGCTCATTTTCGTTAAGGTTTCTCGTCGGTATTACAAACATCGGTAGCTTGTCCAGCCAAGCGATTGTATTCGCGACAACTCATCACCCGCTAATGTTCGATACTATCACTCGACAATGTACACAGCAATCACGCCCACGTGCACACAACAGTTCTTCCTATGCGCAACCTTTTGTCTAGCCTTTCTAACGTAAGTTCCCCCAGCGTAAGTTTGGTAAAAAAAGTGCCAATACACTGGCGTCAGCTTGGCTGTTGTTGTTGTTGGAATTGTTGTGTACCTCACGCTCTGACACAAATACACGTCACTTCACTTCATCCGTAGATTTCACGTAGTCGATCATCGGCGACGCGTAGGCTGTTTTGTTCGCGTCACAAGTTGCTACTCACAATTTCATAGTCGCTAGTTTTGCAGTTCCTAGTCACTAGTTTTCAGTGATTTCTTTCGGTGAAGTTTCTTTCTCCCACAATTCAATTCGATTTTCAGTTTTATCACACATGCACACATTTGCAAGCATCATGCACTATCACGCATTGTATACTTGCGTGTACATTTGACTGTAAAAATAATAATAATAATAATAAAAGGAGGAGAAACATATTGGCACGAATAAGGGCGTATCGGCAATCAATCAAAAAATAAAAAAATCTACGCAAGCCACATTGTCGTGAGAGTGAGTGAATGAGTGCAATTGCTGACATACAACAAATATGTAACGCGATAATATGAGCACGTTTGTATCGCACGTTGAATAGCACGAGTGGTGGATTGCACGCACACGCACACACACACACACACATAGGATCAGGAAAAGCATGCATAGCCCAGGAGCAAACAATGTGGAACAATGAGTCACATTGTGAACAATGGATTTTTTGTCCACCGTACCTTTACTATCGCCCATTGACAGGTGCTTCTCTATTTTACTTTGTTACAGCGCGCAGCTTGTAGTATTGTGCACGGCTATAAGTCACGATGATGATCGGCTGTGTCTTGACAATGAGTCTCACAAACTACGACACTAACGCACTCACGTCAAGCACGCGCATGTCACGTCAAAACCGTACCCGTGCGGAAGTCGAAACACTCTATCGCTCGCTCGCTCACTCACTCATTCGCAATATTCATGATATCAATTGATGGTCGAATAACAAATATGGCGATGCATTCAATCATTGTACGATCAGTTCACGTCGGTGTCACGAGAACACCGACCGCCACCACCGAATAATGTAGGACCAGAGCAAGCAGGCAAGTAGCATGCAGCCAGACACCGTGATGAGTGCGCTCTCGTTCAGGCTGTGTCGGTCATCGAGAGCATTGGCGCCGCGTAGTACTAGCGCGCGAAAACTGGCGTAACACCAGTGTATGTGCCATGGCTGCCAGTTGATGTGCTACTCTCTGCGCTGTCCTATGTGCTCAATGGTCAAGGACATTGTTTACGTTGTGACTGGTGAGCGCGCGTATTGACTTGCATGTGAGGGTGAATCATGTTTGTTGCACGAATAATGCTTAGCTCGCTTAGGTGGCTAGCTTAGCTCGATGTCCACCTAACCTAACAATCGTCGTCGTCGTCGGTGCCGTTGTCGATGCCAGTGGCGTAAGTTGTATATTTGTGCGTTTGTTTGTCTCCGCCTCTCATTGAGTATCGCTTTGTCTTACATTGCTCGATGCTTCAGTTGTGCTTTGGTTGTTGTGCACTAGCAACAACAGCGCACGACACAACGACGACAACGACGACGCTGATGGCGATGTTGAGGCCACGAGAGCGTGAAAACTTAACGTCAATCCCTCACTTTGTTTCTTGTGCCTACTCGTTCTTTTCGGACAGCAACGATACTGACGACACGATGTTCGATGGGTGTTGTCCGTGCGCTTGTTTATTGTTAAGCTGATACTAGTTCGTTCGTTCGCTCGCTCGCTTGCTTGCTTGTCCAAGCTTAAGCTCAAATCTCTCTCGAGACGATGAAAGGCTACTGTTGCCATAGCTGCAATACAAGTGCCAAAGTGCAAAAGCATAAAAGTAACAAAGACAAACAATATTTTGTTCTTCTTCTACTACATTGCTGTTGGCTTATCGCTTTGTTTTGTTTCTCGTGTCATGGCGCCGACGAACGCTCAAACAAAGACAGACGAAGACGATGACGACGACGACAACTACGAAACAACGATTTATGGCTAGAAAGAAAACAAAGCAAAGCAAAGCTGTGTATGTGTGTGTACGAGACCAATGCCACAAATGGTCATCTGTTTGTCAAATCTTGACCGCCAAGATAAAAGTCTTCTCCTTCACTTCCTATTCGAACGAGAAGAATGGACTTTTCTTCGGAAAGCTTGTGTTTGGGGTCGCAAGATTTCTCATGTTCATGTTGTTCTTTTTTTCTTTCTCTAAAGCTAAAAAGCTAAAAAGACGAACGAAACAAAAAGTGTAGACAACTAGAGAAGATTTGTAGCTGCATTTTATCCGATGGATTTCGAGAAATTCTCATCGTATTCTGGCACTCATTCTCTTAATATTCTCATGGTATTTTCTCGACGATATTCTTGACCTAGGAATTTTTAGCAGTAGAATCGAATCGGTTCCGTCCAGTTCAATCCGTAGTCTGATGATACCAGACACGAAAGCAAACAAACGAACAGAGTCTACTCGAGCCCAAGGACCAAAGAACCGCCCAGACAACAACAAAAAACAACAAATAGAGTAAGAACCAGAACTAGCAGTGGTGGTTGTAGAAATGAAATGAAATATGAATGAAAATGAAATCGATCGCAATGAAATGAAATTTGAGCGCTGTCGTTGTCGTGAAAAAAGACCCCAATGGACATTTGCCGCTTCTCAATTAATTTCATTCCATTCCATTCCGTTTCGTTTCGTTTCGTTTCGTTTCATTCCATGTTCACTAGTGACTTGTTCGTGTCACTGAGTTCATCGTGTCGATTTCGATAGTGAGATCTATCGAACTCGGTGTATTGAGCGTGTGTTTTTGCGACTCAGAGTGGCAAATTTACACGCACTTCTTCTATCGTATCGTTCGTTTCAATTGTCCTTCCTTTCCTCAATGACCCAGTCTCTCTATGTCTCGGACATAGCAGAAACACACTGGGGCCTTTGCGCCAGTGTTTGAACAGCGAGCGAAGTTCGGCAGTCGACAAATATTTGAGACAACTAGTGAGTCATTATTATTTCAACTCTGTCTTTTTCTCGTTTTGTTAAAAGAGCATGACATGATAGAGACAGAGACAGAGGCAAGGACGGACAGACAGACAGATAAAAGTGGCACGTGCAGCAACACAACAAGCACATTATTTGATCGACTGTTCATTGTGAACAAACTCTGGAACTTACGAAAGAAGGAGAGCAATTGGAGGAGAGAGTTCATTCGTCTCACTTTCTATCCGTGTGTCTGTTGTTAGTCTGTCGACGTTGTTTCGTGTCGTTCGTTTGTTTGTGCGAGTCTCGATCGTTTAAAGTTTCTAATTTTGAGCGGTAAATTCTATTTTCCCAGCTTCAATCACCCAACGCTAGTTGCTAGTTAGACGTCCTGTTGTCACATTAGTCGCTGTCGCGTTAGTGAGGCGAGACGAGGCAAGACCAAACCAGATCAGACCAATGCTGCGACGAGAAGAAATGTCATGTTACGCGGTGACAGCATGCGGGCGCCAACTCTCGCCGGTGTTTGATTGACTTTCATCGATCGCCAGCTTTCATGTTTGCTCGTCTTCATTCGTTCGTTCGTTCTTTGTCTCCTCTCTTTTTGTCTTTGTCCTTGCGTGCTTATCACAGTGCACGTGCTTACTGTTCGTTTGTACCAAGCCCACGAAGCTCATAAGAAGAGTTCGCCCGTAAAGAAAGTCAAAGCTACGTTTGTCATTCTTTGGTTAGCCTTGCTTGACTGGCCAACTTCGAGCTCAGCTCGACTATATATTGATCTAATCGGTTCAAGCTGACGTAATGAGACGTTGCTGCTGCTAGTTGCTGCTAGTGTGTCGTTGTTGTCTACTGGCCGTTGTCACTACACTACTGTGCTTCCACTAACACGTGTTAGTGTTTGGCCTGACGGGCGGGTGGCCGGGTGGGCGGCCTAAAACAACCCGCGGCCCTGCGAGCGTCTAATGTCTAGACTCCAGACTCTAGTTATAGCATGCTGACATGTTGTTTTTCACTCTAGTGTTAGTTTGTTTGGTCTCTCATATTGTGCTCGTTTTGTTTCGTTTCACAGTGTTTCGTCTCATTCGGCCGAGATTCTTTCGTCGCTGAAAACAACTATGTTCTGTTCTGTTCTCCTCTGCTATGCTTTATGACGTGTCATTGCTTGCTATGGTACAGTTTCGGTGGTAGCTGTTGTTATTATTATCATTTCAGTTGTTCTTCTCGCTGTCGGCATCGTTGATGATGGTCACAGTCGAAAAGACAAGACAATGTTAGACCCACACTTGTTATCGTGTCATGTCACAATCATGTCGTTGTCTCAGTCAGTTAGTCAGCATCAAACGTTTAGGCTGAGCGCGCCATCCTGTAATTGGGCCCTCGTTCAGTCTCTCACTCTCAAGCTTCATGATTTTTTATGTGCATTCCCCCCCCCTAGTCGTGCTCGGCGTGTGGTGCAATTAACGAGCCACTATTGACACAACAACTGTTCGTTGGCTTTTATATCTTCGACCCAAAGCGAGATTCGAGCATCCATGTTCACTTGTGGCGCCATCTAACGTTTAAGCGATTCATGTTCATTGAGTCGTGTGGAGGCGAGTCGAGTCAAATTCAGTACTTGTTAGCAATTTATGACGCCAACGATGTCAACAATGACGACAACTGTGGCGACATAGTTCATCAGTTGAAGATGGAGTAGGAGTTGGAGTTCAAGTTGTGTCACACATGCAAACAAACTGCGGGCGATAATAGTGTGTGCTGCTCTCTTATCACGTGTTAGCACGCGCACGAATGAACACGTACAACGAAAGCAAGTAAGCGCGACTTGAAAAGTACGTCCCCAAATCAAAGACGATTCGCAACGAACACCTTGCGCTGACAATTCCAACTTGGCTCGACTTCACTTTGTCTCATTTTGCTTCCAAAATGAGCTACAGTGAAAGCCGATGTGTTCTTGTTTTGGTTTTTGCGACTCATCATTTGTTTCTTTTTGTTGTGAATTCGGGTAACACGGGGCCCCCACAGTTGCAGCTAGTGCTCGTGCTTGAGCATGTTTATGGCATATCTCGCTGTTCAATGAAATAACTAGACTGAAACCGTGTGTGCGTGTGGGTTGGCCAATTTGATATGTCTCGTTCAATTTATATGCAAATTGTCCCTCCAGTCAGTTTTCTCGCAGTGAAGTTTGCAGTAGTGAGCATCGATTCGAGGATTTTGTTGCACGAATCGTTTGTTTCATCTCTCGTTTGGCTGGAACAATGTGATAGTGCATTCAAGCCTCTCTATGCCAAGCATGCTTTTGGTTCAAATCCTGCAACTGAGCCTCCGATCGGAGTATTCTCGAAGATCGATCTGGGACTGAAAGAATGAGTCGAACATGCAACAACAAAATTTGACTCCTATTAACTGGCTTCAATTGGACAGCAACAATAACCACAACACACAACACAATCGACTGATCGAGAGCTCTATTATACTCGTCACGCAACTCATGTGGCTGAGCAACTCATGAGTGACTACGTAGAATTCATTAGTATCAACTTACCCTTGGGTGGTGGTGTCTTGATTTGAACTTGTAAATTCAACTTGAGTGTTCAATTGATTTGAGACCAATTTTAATTTGTGTCGACATTGTTCGTCACCGATCATTTGCTTCTTGTTCATTTGTTTATATAAGTCGATGTGTCTGAGTCGATCTGGCTGACATTCGTGTGTGTGTGTGTGGAAAATAAAATTTAACAAACATTGCTCTTCACACAATCACATTATCGACATTGACGTTGACATCAGCATCGTCACATTGACATTGACTAGCTTGTTATTGTGTCATTGGTTTTGGCTTTATTACAATGAGCATCGTTGTTGGTATTTGCGTTCGAATATAGCTGTTTATTATGATTGCAATGCAACCAATTGTGAAATAACTTGACTGAATGCTGTTGCACTGATTGCAGCCCCTGCTAAATAAAACCCACAACGAGGCCTCACACAAATTGTCCTCGTGTTCTCTCTCTCTCTCTCTCTCGTGCTCGTTTGCTCAGCGTAAGTTCGTTCTGTCTTTAGTACATTCGTTTTTGCTCTGATTATTATATTAAGCACGATCTCGCTTTCTCTGGCTAGCTAAAGCGAGCGAGCGAGCTAGCTTGATGGGCGCGCGCACCACGCGCTTCTCAAGCGTCGCACATACCAGAGAGAGAGGGAGAAAAAGTTAATTAATTTGCATTCACATTTACATTTGCATCTGTAACTCTTTCTGCATCCAAATTTGTTCGTCTGTATCTTTTTTGACTACAAGTACGCTCAACTGAAGCTCACTTTGTGCAGCTACTAGCAGTAGTTGTTGTTGTAGCGGCAGCTCTTGAGCTTTATTTAGCTTGATGTTGCGCAATCACACTTGTAAACTAGGAATATTTTCTTCTCTTTTTCTTTTGCTCACAGCTCACGACCCACACAGAAAGATTTAACTCATTTTGTTTTAGTTTTATGCTTGTTATTATTACTGCTCAATGTTTCTGATTCGTTTCTAGTTGCTGTGAGTTGTGAGTTGGCTCACAGCAACGACTAACAACGACGACAACGAGCACACAACTAACTACGCTACTCTGATTCTCTCAGGTCAGTCGATTAGTTTGACAATTATATCATTGCTTGCATTGGCTTGCATTCGATGGTAAAATTTAATAGTTGCAGGGAGTTACAGTACAGTTGAGTCTTGAGACCATAAATAGTTAGCGGGGACAAACTATGATTGCTGTGTGGCGTAGCGTTTACTGCTTATGTGGGACCTGTTAATAGTTTCTGGGAACTTGCTCACTGTTGTTGAGTTGGGTGCGCAGACACTTCTCGAATCGAGAAGCTCACATCGAGAATCTCGATGCTTGTGTGTCCGTTTGTCAAGACGAGCCTCACGCACGCACACACACACACACACACACACACACACACACACACACACACACGCACACACATGG
>JAIFTH010000484.1:0-25829 GCA_019968535.1 Fragariocoptes setiger | reverse complement strand
AGAGAGAGAGAGAGAGAGAGAGAGAGAGAGAGAGAGAGAGAGAGAGAGAGTAGAATAGCGATCTTAGGAACTAAAAAAGTCTAAATAAGACGTTATCGATAGAAAATAGTTAACTCAAGGTTCCGAGCGAATGCCATCACACTGCTCAATTCAATTTAATAGACCACATTGACAGCACGTATCGTTGTTGTTATCACTGACTGACTAACAATGATACTATTGTTATGTATGCGTGACAGTGTGCAACACGTATTGGACGCAAGCAGTATATAAAATGATCGTACATTGCCAGAATTTCATCAGATGTGCTCGAGAGTATAGCTATATGTTGTATGTGAACTTCGTATTTCTGTCCGCAGGCTGAGGCCTATTTGAGAGTCAACAAGTTCCAACACTGATCAATAGATATTACATTTATTTATATTCCACTAATTGTCTTTGATATTAGACGCCATAATCTATGAGAGAAAGCGCCATTTAACGTCGTTATCAATTTCACAAAGCAAATAAAACCGATCAACATGTTACACTGTGTGACGAGCACCAAATTCATTGCATCATTGCTGTTGTTTGCAATAGTAATCAACGTTCTCATATTGCATCCGTCGTCGAATCCGTCAGATGGCGCTAGCGGTAACGCTGGTGCTTTGGTAGAGAGTAAAAAGATATTCACCAAAGTGGCCAAAGTGTTGTTTATTAAAAAGAAAATGAAAAAACTGGGAAAGAAATTGAAAAAATACAACACGATTGCAATTCCCGTATTCACTGCCATTCCTGTTTACGAGCACACCTATTAGTAAGTTCACCAATCAATCTCGACTAGGTCACTTGACTCGATCGAATCGTATCATAAACAATATTGATAATATTTTCAAAAATTTTCTCGAACGATCAAAAACACGAAAAAAAATGGAATAAAACTAATTACAGCCCCCAGCCGCAAGTGACGCACGTGGCACATCATCATGAGCCGTCTCACGGCGGGGGACACCATGGGGGCGGGCATTATGGGGCCGCCGCTGCAACCAACGTGATGCCAGCTTACGCACCGCTCGCGTACGTTGATGATTCCCAGGGTATGTTCGGTTGGTACGGCAACGCATACGGTCGTTACGATGGCGGCTATCACACTTGGTGAAACTTTCGTCGTTATAAGACATTTATTTAACAATAATCAGTCAAATCATCGCTAGATGGCGTTCACTAATGCCCGACACACAAAGGCCATCATCTATCAAGCAGGACAATTTAAAAGTTTGACAATCAACATGAGGATCTGACACACACACACACACACACACACTCTTCAATCATTAACATGATATTAGCAGTCTGATATTTTAATGTTGATTAACTGTAAAACACCTGTAGCCCGTTGAGACTATGGTTGTGAGCCCACCTTGTTGTCAAGATAATCCTTAAAGAATATTGTTATATTGTTCGAAATGATAAGTTAAATGTACAAGTTATGCAACGAACGAACTAACAGACAGGCTTCTCTTGTTGTTGTTTTTATTATCATTATTATTCTTTCCTTAGCGACTTGTGATAGTCATCAGTCTACCAGTGCAATGACAAGATTAAACTATGTCAATGTGAGACCTTTTGAGTTCAACCGTTCCTGGAATTCAAGACCCACCTTGTGAGTATTTGTTCTTACAAATCTTCTCTCGTGTGTCGAATTGGCTCCTTGTTATTACTTTATTCCTTCGATAGTTTGTGATAGTTTGAGCGCTAAAGTTGCTCCAATTTTGCGTATAAATGAAAGTGTTTATTCTGACTGACTTTTTGTTGGAGTAAATGGTACCTCAAGTCAACAGCTCAAGGTTTAGATCGAAAGAAAGCGAGAGAGAGAGAGAGATGTCCATCCGAAAACATTCCACACCCCTTCGCACGCTCTTATTATTATTATTAGACTGTGCTGGCCGTGTTCATTGTTGTTGACTCATTGGTGCACTGGACCACTGGTGCCAATCAAAACAAACCCCTTCTTCACCGCCACACCGCTTTGTCCATTATTCTTCTTCAATTGATGCGCACACTACACCATGATGCATTGCACCACGCACCACGCATCACATACTGCATCACGTGTGCAGCTTAAACGTGCACGTGCACTCCACGTATGTCAAGTGGCTAAAGTTTGTGTTCTCGTGCGTCAATAAATCGTCGTGCTCACACAGTCACAATTACAATATAAATGTTGAGTTTTTTATCGCTCTAATTCGCAGTTGTTCGCAGAACTGACAGCAATTATTGTGGCACCAAATGAAGGCCATCAAATTTTAATGTCCTTTTTTTGATTTTTTTACTCTTTTCACTTGGGAATTTTTTACTATGAAATCGAATAAATTTCAGCCGTTGGTTACACTTTTCGGATCTCATAGAATTTTCTCTGCATCTCACGTTCGGCTGCGCTTGATTAGGTGCAATCGTTTGGATTCGTGAAAATCCAATCGAAAGCAAAGTAATATCAATCGAAGCGAACAAATCCAGTGAGGTTTAAAACATTGACAGTCATCAGAAAATGGAAGCATTAAAAGGAGTTTGAAACGATTCAAAATGAACGATTTTGATTTTTTCTCTTCGAGAATTTTCGTCGAGAGTCAAGCAAGACATTTGATTAGAACGGCTGTGTGGTGATAACGAACGGGACAGCATCACTCAAATGAGTTGTCAAATCAAATGATTCCAAGTGTCAAAATTGCTCACAATTTTGTTTGCTTCAATGCTACTCGCACTGCAACAACAATCAATGTGTGTTGGTGCTGATCAGCGGCTGGATTAACCGTTGTGCTAGATCCGAGAATGGCATTGTGATAGAAGAAAGAAAACTCTTTGCTGCAATGCGCGCACACGCACTCACACAATGCAACTGTTGTCAGCTATGCCGTGACTTGCTGTAAGAGCTATTGAGCCATTGAACTATTGAGTAAAGTAGAGTAAGGTGGGCGGAAGTTTGGCGCGTGCTATGCTTCCGACAACACACGCACTTTGGCAACACGACACTAAGCACGAGATGCAGCCGGCAATCTTCCGGCCAGGCTTTCATCGCCAGATTAACTCCAACAGTGTGCTCATAATATTCTTCTGTGCGTCTGTGCGTCCCTCTGCATGCATGCTTGTTGCGCTAGTGCAATCGAGTTCAACGGATGCAATCGAAAGAACGAGCCAGGTGTACTTGTGTGTTTGTTCGGCACATAAGTTTTGTGCGAGTGTGTGTTGTAGCAAAGATTGTGGGTGTCGATTGTCGGCACGTTTCGTTGTTCGCTACAGTTGCTAGACAATGTAACAACAATAACGAAACAATACGTCGATTCAATAATAAAAAACAACAACTCGTCATCTTGCTCTTGAAGTTTGAGCGACCGTTCGATCGACGCCACTTCGTGAGTTGGCGTACACAAACGAACGAATGAGCGCATGTACGCACGTACAGAACGAAATTCGTAACCAACAACCAGTCGAGCAAGTATCGCACTTGGAACGCATAAGCGATGTGCACGAACTATGCAAGACGACGAGTACAGGTCACGGACCTTCGACTTTGAGCATCACTTGAGCACCCGCGTCCAATCTTATGCTGTGTGCGTGCGTGTGTGATGCACCTAACGGTGCGCCAGGTGATGCCGTTCGTGACTGGCTTGTAAGCCGGTCGCGAGTGTCGCCCTTGGCACACGTGCTGTCAACCGGTGCATTACGCATATTACGTATTATTCGCTGCATATGCAGGCAGGCATTAGACATTGTGCTGCTGCTACTGCCTAATGTTTCGATGAATGTCGGGGAAGTTTCATCAACAGTCAACGAAACGAAGCGTAACGTTAAGCGTTGAATGTGTGTGATACGCTGTTGTAAGCGAGTGTGAATGCACGTAACGGAACTGCGTGCGTTGCGTCATCGATGTTTAGAAGGCGTTAGGCTAGAAAAAGAAGAAGAAGACGAAGGGCAGATGAGTGTAATCATAACTCACGCTTACCCAAACGCCTGCCCATTCAAAGTGTCAGTGTTGCTCATCGAGAGTGTCTGCTTATGATCGCCGGAGTCTGGCGGAAGTGAACAGTAGCATAAAACATTCGCTGATTCGACGACAATTCGATTGGTGAATTTAGATTTTAGGCTTGCACACTAGTCTAGTAGTGAATGCGAGAACAATAAAATGAAACGAAATAAACCAAACCAAAGCGATAGACAGATTTTAAGCATAGCATAGCATCTTGCATTACTTTAACCTTTTCATCGCAAATCTTTTCGAATAGAAACGAATACACAGAAGAGAAGCAGGTAATCGAACAGAAATAATTCTAATAGATGAGATTTGATAAACCGTTCGCCAAAGCCGTTCTTTTGTCTTCTATCTTCTTCTTCTTATCCTTCTTTCTCTGTTCTGGCAGGCTCAACAGAAGAAAAAGAAGAAGAAGGTGTATGTCACATGCAATAGAATCCAATTGACACACACGCACACACACACACACACAGATCAATGGAAAATTGATCGCTTTATATTTGAATCCAATTGATGGGGCCAACCGCGAGCATCGTGTTCACTCGTTTTGTGGCCTACTTTGATTGCTGTTCTTCTATATAGCTGGTTGAAATGATGTCTTTTTGATAGCTACAATTGGTATCAACAAAAAAGAGAGATAGAAATCGTCATCATTGAGTCGTTGCTAGAGGGACAGCCCGATATAACTCTATAACTCTTGTGTCAATTCATTCAAAGAAATGTTAATTCGATGTATCTGAACTGTTTCTTATTATCAGTGAATATTTACCAATTGTTAGCCGCAATATCGCGCACAATGCTCGAAGTCAATAGAAATAACACAGATTAAACTTCCGATGGCGTCGTTAAACACTAATCCTGCTGCTGGCGTTAAGCCCACTGCAATATCTTGACCAAGTCTATTTCAATATTGTTCGAATATTGAGCTTCATATTGGTCAGCAGGGTGTGTAGGAAATCCGCAGGAAGTGCTCAAGCAGCAAGCGGTGGCATTGGCTGGCCCACGCACGCACGCACGCACACATCGACAATCAGCCAGCCACACAAAACGGAACAAAATCCGACTTAGAAAAAAGAATGTGCTAGTGAGGATCAGGTGAGCTAACTTTGCTGTGTGTCACATTCTCAAAGAGGCTCAAATCACAAAGACTGAGCCTATCGAATGCAGGCTCACTTCGAGAAGAATGAGATCGATCGAATGAAATGGTGGACGAGTCAATCAAAATCTAAGACGCCAACATGAAAATCAAAATGAGTAGGAGAGCGAAATCACATCATTGATTGATCGATCGATCAGTTGTTGCTGCCGCTGGTGCTGCTGCCATTGCCGCGGCGTTCATGTTGGTTTGTCAACTGCAATGTTTGACTGTGATCATAACAATCACGTTCATCATCGCTTCATTGATCACTGGCACCGCTAGATTTGAAGCGAGTCGTCATTGTTTCGCATTTGCGTTGTTGATTTTTCTTGCATTCTAATGTTTCGTTCGTACGTAAGTCTTTAGCACGTAACACAGATTGCAGACTGTGTGTGTATGTGTGTGTGTATGCGTGTGTGTGTGTGTGTGTGTGTGTGTGTGTGTGTGTGTGTGCAGAGCAAAGCAAAGTGAAACTTGTGCCACATTGAGACGTGTGAGTGAGTCAACAGTTTGATGACAGTGAATTGAACTGTCAGCAAACTATCAAACAGTGCTGACGAGTGACGCCCACGCAAAACGATCGATTCTCATTCGTTCATTGTTGGACTGGACGCAGCACGTTGTGTTGCCACGTACGTGCGCGTCCACAAGTACGCACACGCACTCACACTCGTGCTCACGTGCGCACTCACTAACAATGTAATAACAAACTAACAAAAGGTGCTTGTGCTTCTTGTGCACACGCACAGTAAGTATTTGACTCTTGAAAACTGACCACCGATGTTCTCATTCAGCTCACTTCCGTTGACGTTCATTCATGCGATTCGATCGTTTCCGTTGCTGATTGATTTTCATTGCTATGTTCACTATTTGGCCTTGCAAACGAATCGATGCAGCATCATGCAAATCATCATGCTCAATGGGCGAGCAGCAAGTGTGTAGCATCGCACAAATTCGCCCTCTATTCGAGGTTTCTCAAGTTCTCATTATTATTATTTATTGCTTCGACATATAGTCTAACCTTGTTGAATTTTTGCTAGACTTTTAAATAAACTATCACATTCTTTTCAATGCGAATTGAATGAAATAGTATTGAATCGAAGAATCAATGGCGAGCTACATTGAAAAGTTTCGAGTGAAATAACCGCACATGCATGAAACAATGGATAACAACCACAGCTACACACAATCAGCTGTGTTATGTCAGTGCCGCAACTAATTGTTGCTGCTGTTGCTATTGGCTTGTGCTGTGCTTTTTAGTGGCACATTTTCTGTTTTGCTTGTTGCTGGAGTTTTCGTGGTCCACTGGTGGATCTTCTGGTCGAGTCAGTGAATGCCTGTTGTTTGTTTGTTCGTTAGTTTTTGTCAATCACTAACAGGTAGGTGGAGTCGCATAACAAGTGAGAGCAGTAAGAGTTATAGCACTGTTATTAAGCTATCTATCGGCGTTGGCTCTTCAATGCAGATACTGTTGTAGTGAAGCGTGTTGTTGGCCGTGCTTGTACCGTGCGAGCACTCGTAAGCTGTAAGAGCTGCTTTGAAGGTTCAGGAAGTGATACACTAGTTGATGTAACTCGACTAGCTAGAAGTAAGTGTAAGTGTAAGAGCGTAGTAACCGTTACATTAACACTTGTTGTTCAGTTAGTTAGTGCAAGTGTTCCGGAATTGTGCATAAACTAGTGCTCGCTAGCAATGAGCACTAGCCAGTGAAGTCGCTAGCTGGCTGTTTGCGCAGATGAGCAAGCAAGCAAGCGAAGCGAGATAGCCAGAGACACGGAAGGCAAGGGCCAAGGTGCATACAGTACTGAGCATTCAAGAGCTAGCAAGCTTGGACTAGCAAGCATAGCAGCAGCAAAAAAAATAAGAGTATAGCAAGAGCAGAGTGTGCCGTGTAGTGCAAGGGCGCTCTCTTGGAAATCAAAGTGAAGGGCGAGTCCATGGCAATGGCAATGTCATCAGCAGCACCACACAACTGCTATGGCCAACAGCACAGCCATATTGGCCAATGCTGACAACACTGACTGTGTGTGTGTGTGTGAGTCGTTCTCTAACTGCATCTCTCGAGTAACAACAATACCGACGCTGACAGTGGCAATGGCAACGCGCATGCTCTTGCCACTTTCTCTTGCTGCTCTCGTCGACATCATCGTTGTTGGCAATAGAAGAGTAAGAAGAAAAAGAAGAAGAAGAAGAAGAAGTACAAGCACATGCACTCACTAACTGTTCTGCTGGCTATAGGACACTGGCCACCTAATAACTTCCGCCACATTACAGCTACAATAGCAACGACAATTGTAGTTGTACAGCTCTGGTAACGACGACGACGCACAACAACAACAACACCTAAAGCTACAGCAGCGGTAGCAACAACAGCAGCAGCAACTACAATAAAGGCACGCAAGCGGGCGTCAATAACGGCATGCGTTCGACAACGACGGCGCACATGCAACCTCGATGCTGCTCCTTGCTCTCAATGCCAATCAATTGTTGTCTCGACTCAATGCGGTGCTCCATAGTGTGTTCGCACACTGACATTCAAAACTCACATATAAGTTTCAACATATACACATTTTCATTGTCCGAATGAACGTCAACAAAAGTTTTGAGTAACGTTCACAACACACAATCGATCGCTGAAAATTCTCCTTGAACAATGTTGTTCTGCTCAACAGCCACTTGTGTTTGATCACATTTACACTAGAAGAATGACACACAGCTTCTTCAGCTTCATTTGATAAGCTTCCATCCATAAGCTTCCAATAAACTTGAATAATAATTTATAATTGATGAAATGAATACATATTCGGAATAATCACACAGTTACACTTTTCGAGTCAAGTTCAAGAGATATTAAGACAACAAGTAGAAATAACGTGAAATTAATTTAACTTAAATTAAGACATCGATCAGTTAAGCCAACAAGATGCCGTTAGAGCGCGAAATGCCTATGGATTTGAGTGTCAAAAGTGTGACACATCCAACGCACACGACTTTATTGGGGCACCGCGAGCATTCGGCAAACGTACATCTGTATCAGCAGACACAATCACAGTCAGAGTCAGAGAAATCGTCACAATGTGACCCGGCGCATGAGTTGAGTCTCGATTTGAATCATTCGACGACGACGACGAGCACAACGACGGCCACGGCATATCATCTTTCATCCCACTATCATTCACACTTGCAACATGCTCATGCTCATGCTCATGCTCATCCTCACCACCCTCATGATCATCACCATCCTCATCCTCATCATCATCATTCCCACCACCAACATGCTCTGTCTCCTCAACATACAACGTTGAGTGGTATGTCCTCATTGCACAGTCGTCATAACCATCGACAACAATTGTTGGCCGCAGCAGAGTATCATCATCATCACAATAGCAGCAACAACAGTTTGAATTTGAATCTAAATCATCAGCAACAAGTGCCGCCGCACATAATGAACAAACGAGCGTTGCGTCACGATAGCGCAACGTTCGGTCATTGTCCGCGCCATTTATCGCGCGCCTGCCACGTGCGAGCGTCTCACGACGACGATCGTCATTATCACTCGTCTGATGATCACTCGGTGCAATCGCCATCGCCGTCTGGCTCGTCGACGGCCTCGTCATCGACCACAGCGTCGTCGCTGCCACCTGTTGGTAGCGCAGCGCCGCTGCTAGCTTTCGCCACCTCACATTCGCATTCGTTGTTGAACCATCCTATGCAGTTAGTAGATGATGATCATCACCATCCACATCATTTGCATCATTCGCATTTGCATCATCCTCACCTTCAGCCTTTACATCCTGATCATCATCATCACCACCATTATTGTCACAACGAGCACCACTTACTGTACGGCGGCACCGCTCATTATGGTCATCATGCACATCTGATGCGTCCAATTGGGTCGCCCGCGGGACCTCATTTACAATTGTTACCAGTGGGTTGTACGGATATTGGCGACGTCGTTGACATGATCAATGTGGGCCCCGCGAACAGTAGCGGCTGCATTAGTAGCATTAGCATCAGTAGTAGCAGCAGTGCGGCCTCGTCGTCCTTCAAATCGTCATCAGCCACGTCGAGCGCCTCAACGTCGCCACCAGCAACAATCAACTCGACGGCACCATTGATATCATCCACAACAGCAACAACAACACTGGCCACAGCCACAACCACCACCACCGCCAGCACCAGCACCAATGCAGCCACTCATCACCTATCGCTGGCAACACAAACAGCCTCGTCGCCAGACAAAAAGCGTATCAATCGACCGTTGACTGGCAAACATGTGAAACATGGCACTGGTGCCAGTGTGGCAACATTAATCTCATTGCGCAACATGATCAAAGAGAGGCAACGTTTGCGTGCGCTCATCAAAGTCGATGTTAACATTGCACACGAACATCATGTACGAAAATTGGTGCCACGACGTTCGCCCCTAACAACAGCAAGCACTCTGGTGTCGTCAACACAAGCGACACATTTATTAACGAGTGCTGCAAACAAACTGCACGCCGGTAACAACAACCAAATGTTGACAACAGCCAAATCATCATCATTGAATAGTCATCAACAACAACAACAACAACACAACATAGACATGACACAACAGCAGCAGCAGCAGCAACAGAGTCGTTGCACCAATAAATGGCTGTACAAACAAAACAAATGGAACCTCAAATGGCGCCACAAAGCGTCAGCACTGGCAGCGCCACTGACCGCTATCACTGAAGCAACAGCCTCGTGATCATCGAACATCGAACCATCGAATATCGAGCACATGCATCACATGAGCGCCATAAGCGAAAGCAACAACCACACGAATAATAGCAATAGCGAAGGCAGGCACAAAACAATAAGCAGATCAGCGGATCAATAACACGAGCGATCGGCGGAAACAAGAGAAGATCTTGCCAGTCAGCACCTGTTAGTTGTCATCGTCAGCAGCTTTCGCTGACTATGTCCGCTTGCTTATGTCTGGCTGTCTGTCTGTCTCTTTGTGTGCTAATTTAGAGCAAGCAACCAGCTTCGAACGCTAGCAGTTGCTCTAAGCAGCATAGCTACTGTTGACACACGAGCAAATGGGCAACACACACACCACAAGCGGACGAACACTCAAGTTAGCTAGCCAAGCTAGCTAACGTAAGTCGAGCTGGCAATCAAAAGCTGGCAGACTGTGAATAGAGCTTATTATTATTGTGTAATAACATGGCTGGAAATGCTTAACTGAGCCGAGCCAAGTTGAACCAAGTCGAGAGGACCAGCTAGCAATTGGTAAAAACCTTGGCAATGTTCAACAGCAGCAACGACAGCAACAACAACAACAACAACATCTATCGATAAAGCCAAATAGAGAGCACACACTCACGGACAGACAAACAAACACTTGTCGTTTACAGTGCTGGACTTTCTTTCTTTCTTAGTCCTGAGATTTTTTCTCGGACAGCAAAAGAAGTTCAATGCAAAACGAAGCACTGTAATAATACAGCGTACATTATTATTATTATTATTACGTAACAACACAGTCAACAGTGTAGCTGTACACAGCAACAAACGAATAACAAGTGAAAGTTGGCCGTCCATCGCAGCTGGCTAAAGAGAGAGTGCTAGCTTTTGCCTGCACTAGCTTCCTCTTCAACGCTGACTTCCTGATTTTTTAGCCGCCTGCTCAACGTTATTCTGCCTGTCTGTCTGTTTGTGTGGCTGTGTGTATGTGTGTATGCGCGTGCGTGTATATCATGAGAGAATTCACGGCTCACATCAACAACCAACAATCTTACCATAACACAAGCAAGCGACCACTTGTGATTCTTTTGTCTAGCCAACCAACCAGCAACAGCAACCGTCCTGTTCTGTCCTGCAGCCTCTAAGCAGTTTTCACTTTTATCGATGTTAATGCTAGCTTGGCAGCCATTCAGCTAGCGTTAACTGTCCAAAGCTAGAGCAAATGTTCGTCCAGCAAAAGCTCAATCTAAAGCCAAAGCCAAAGCCAAAGTAGCGGCTACAGTATGACAAGCGAGCCAGCCAGCCAGCCAGCTAGCGAGCATCATTCAAGCACCAACACGACAACAAAAAGAAAGCAAACCGCTAGTGATTGCTGGCGCCGTTATAAAGGAACGAACAAGCGAAAGTCGGCCGAATTCACCTGCTTTATGGTTGGCTCGGCACTGCATCGGCGTTCACAGCTCACAGTTTGCCACTCACACAACTCTGGGCGAAGCCTGTGTGCCAGCAAAGTCAACAGGTGTAGTGAATAGGTTGAGTGCTCGTTTCATTTCACAGTTTTCAGTTTAGTGGGCTGTTGTTGTTGTTGCCACACAACTTACACAACTGGCATGAACCAGCTATCAGGCTCTCAGGCTCTCAGCTTGTGCTGGCTCGCTGGCTGGCATCGGTCGGAGTAACAGTTAATGTTCAACTAGCACACAATCCGCAATCTGAGTTGATATTACTGTTGCTGTTGATGTTGGTGTTCCTGACACAAGCGTTAGTTTTGTGCTGAATGCGTGTGCGTGTGCGTGTGCGTGTGCGTATGTGTTGTGTCGTTCCGGATCGCCTCTAACCGTGATTTGCGATTCTTTGTGCAAGCCGTGATAATTCCTTCAATTGCATTCTGTTTTCTCTTTCTCAGTCAACATCTCGTTGGACAATACACACACACACACACAGCGCTCGTCAAACCAATTGTCTGCCTGTGTGTCTGTCAGTGTGTATTTACCTGTCCTGTTCTGTTTTGTCCTATTCAGTCCTGTTCCGTCCCATGCTGTCTTGCCTCGTCGTGCTTGTCAAGCTTGTGAGTTGTACAGATTTTCCAGATTCAACGAGCGAACGAGAGAACGAGCAATTGTTTGTTTGTTTGTGCTGTATTTGCTTTGAGCACAAAGTCAAATTTACGTTAGATTGATAAAGAACTATAGAAATCTCTCTTCTACAATGAGAGATACAAAATAATAATAAATAGAAAATCATATATTGTAATTATCGCTTATCTGTGTGTATTATCGTCATCGTTGCTTAATATGATGATTCTTTATCTTACCAATAGCTAGACACCCAATGGTTTGGGTTAAGACTCAGAACTGATCTAGCCAACAGCTGTTAGTTAGATATAGTCGATAACAAAAATTCGACACCCCGCACTGGGGCGCTCTCTCACTCTAATCTTCTCGCAATAGTTGATTGGATTCATCGCTGACTGATAATGTAAAAAAATGACTTTTTTATTAAATATGTCTCCACTCGAATTAAAGAATTTCTTTTGAATATTTTGGAACAAACTCAATCTCGATCTCAATAACTTGAAACAACGAGACAAGGAACAACAAAGCCAGGGAATATGTTTTTATCTAACGTTGTTGAAATAGTGCTAGTTCTGTCGTGCTTAATAACTAAGTATCAGACGGAGGCTTCCCCAATTGAGCCACCACGAGCCTTTCGCACGCAAATCCAATTGTTTGATATGTCGAATCAGCAAGACAACAACAATTATAAGGAGCCGATAATAATTAAAGAACATTGTGACACAAAACGAGCTGAATCAAGTGTTGTAATTGAGAACAAAGATAAACATTATGTGACTGAAATACATTACTCGTGGTTTCGTCAGCAATACACAATTCTTAGCACTAACGATCAACAGTGCGTGACGCAAACAGATCGCCCACTGTTGCTGAATCAATTCAATTACATGAAGGATTATCTAAATGAACATAAAGCGTTGGTGGGACCTTCGAGTGTCATAATCAATTGGTTCAACGATATTATGAGCGCCAATGTGCGCGACGATGACAGCGATAAACAACAACGCTGGACACTATCTGATCGATACGAGCGTCGAATCGATATCAAGAACAGAATGAATATTGTGTTCGTTATTTATGTCAGCCCCCAATCGACATCAGGGGATGATCTTAAGAGGCGTCAGATATTGAGTATGCATGTCAAAGGTGATATCATCAAGGATAACAAAACAACTGAGCGCATTCATCACATATTTGAGTATTTGCAATTTGAACGAATGGACGAATATCATGACGAGCTTCCGGTGGGTGTTGGATGCAAAACAAACAAATTGAGAAATTTCAACACACAATTGCCATTCAAAACTTATATCACATCACCAAAGTCGCAGAATTCCATGCTAAGAGATGAGACTTTCTTCTTGGCTTACGACCATTCGGCCAGTCTGATGTTGAAACAAATGCTGGGCACTTACAAGAATGTGTACGATTTGAAAACGGGTCTCGTTTATCACAAATCACAATTCAATAAGCTGATGTCGATCGAAGGCATACAATTGGAACGATTTACTGGCACAACTCAATGCTCGTTCGTCATGTTACCGTACGATCTGATGACCGAATCGGGCCAACGTAGCGACAAATTTCTCGGCTTCGAGACAATGCAATATCTGGGCGAGCAGTATTGGAAAAAATATGCCCAATATGTCAGTGTGTTTGAGGCTAAAATTCAGCACATACCGTCGATATTTGAAGTGGTCAATGGATTCACAACGGTACAGAATGCCGCTTTGTGCACGGCCAATACATCATCAATGTATCTCACAGAATACATGATGGTACTGAATGGTGCAAGATCATCATTGACAACTGATGACGTTGTCCACAAGTTGTCAGTGAAACAATTCACGCCCATTCAATCGACTATTTCTTGTGTAACCGGTGATAAGCAACGTTTCTTATTGGGACAGTTGGAATTTCAGCAATTCACATGGTCACTTGAGTATGACAATCGTAATTTGCACAAGAATGTGTTCGATGTTGCCGAATGCTCCGAATCAGACCCCAACACGTTCTCTATCCAGGCAAGCTTATTGAGTGGTAACAAGAACACAAGTTTGGCACACTTAGCGTCCAACAATCGGTACGACGTTGAAGTGGCGCTAACATCACTGTTGTCGTGGCGGCTGCACGTACCGCGAGCTCATTTAGTTGTCCAATTCGAACCACAACAAATTAGCGATACAACGTCTGCAATGATGAATAGTAAAGATCAAACTAAAGAGAAATTAATCGTCGACATCAATTGTATCGGCAATGTGATTGATCGGGTCCGATATCATCCTTACGGTTTTTATAATGGTGATTCGAATTTGCAAACCATTGGCCAAACGATTGCCTTGATCGAGTCGATACATTCAGTTGAAGAATGCCTGACAATGGGCACGTTTTGTAAACAGTGCCAAGGTGTGATGTATCGACGTCACGAGTGCCTGTTGCTCGAAAGCGAGCCGCCAGCTTCGAGCATGGACAATACGACAATGTTGAATGTAGCTGATCATTGGCTCATGTTCAAGCGCACTCTGATACATTGGTCACACGGCGATCCCAAGCTCAACATAGCCTATACAGCCGTGCAACAATACGCCAAAGTAGTGCAGAGCACAAGGCCCACGATTTCGATCACTACACACGACACACTCAATGAAATCTCGTTGATAATTGAGTCACTTAGTGTCATCAAAGGTCCACTGGCCTTCCGAAATTATCAATTAGTCATCAAAGGTTTTCGTGTGCTCGACTCATTAGACGAACGTACGCACAAATATGCACCGCTGTCCGATCTGCTCTTCTCATCGTTCGAATATCTATCGTTTGCCGATTGCTATCGAGCGTGTGATTTGCATGCAGATTGTCACAGTTTCACCTACTGTCGTCGCATCGATCACTCAGGTAATTGTTACCTATCAACTTGGTTTCCGCGATTCGTAAAAAACACAAGCACTGAGACAAGTGACGACAGCATCATTGATCAATTGGATGCGGAATTTGCCGATAAGCTCGTGCGTGACGCTCAATGCGAAATACATCAACGTGATTTTACGTCAGCTTTCGTTCGGCGCACTCAACGAAGCGGTGAGCCAGAAATCGGGCATCGAAAACCATTGATTGGTCCTCACAATCTCAATGATTGTGCATTCGCGTGTCATCAATTGAGCACGTGTCGCGATTTCGTTTACTGTCATGCCATTGACGTATGTGCGGTTGAAGCCACCAAGTCAGATATCAATAGCCTAGATTGGATTAAAGAGGATAAACGAAATGCCACTAATGATGACCAACAACGACAGCAACAGCAAGAATGTCTCTTGTACTCACGACGATTTATTGATTATTTTGTTGAGCCAACGCGTTCGAACACGCGTCAACAAACAGAGAACAAAGTGCAACAGAAACGAACACATATCATTGCATTATTACAACGGACCACATTCGACAATTGTGCCGAAATGTGCATTTTCGATACAGACGGTCTGTGTGACTCCATCGAGGTTTGTTCAATGCTTACCAGTGTCGATTGTTACATCAAACATACATGGTCAGATGACGACACAAACGATAACGACGTCCAATCAACACAACTGCCAGCAGAGACGCGCACGTGTCTCAATTATGCGCTAAAAAATACAACTTATCTCAATCGGATGGTCTTGAAAACTGACGAAGAGCTCGATGTGGCTGAGTTGCCAAAATATCTGCCTCCGCTGTGGACAGTGCTATTGTCGATTGCTCTTGGAGTCCTGGTCGGGTTCACGATTCATGCACGCTACGGGCCACCGTCATGTTGTGGAACAGTTCAAAGTCTTACCAACTATCGACGACGACCAAGTTCAACATGCTCACATATACGATTCAACGACGATTGTATCATCAGCGACGATCCCAACAGTCAATTATTTTAGTCCCAACAGTCAAGATTTAGCTTCACCACGTCAAGTTATTGAATATTAGATGTGCGTCAGTCGATCTCGGCAATTCCAAGTGATCTCAGCAGAATAATAACATCAAATCAATCATTGTGAGGTGTCACGAACAATAGTTACATTATTAGTTGTTAGGAACTTTAATTTTTAGAACTTACAAATTTCTATAAGTGTAAAATTGATACTGATATTGTAAAGTAAAGAACGAACAAATCTTGTAAAAGAGAAAAGTTAATCGGAATTTTTCGCATTAACTCGACGTGAGGCCGACTCGACTGTGTTGGCAATCAACATAGCGACCGTCATTGGACCAACACCACCCGGTACTGGCGTAATGGCACCGGCCACCGGCAAACATTCGTCATAGTCAACATCGCCGACCAATCGGGAGCCCGATTTTCTCGTGGCATCCGGTATGCTATTGATACCACAATCTATAACTACAGCGCCACGTTTCAACCAAGATGCTTTAACCATTTTAGGCCGACCCACGGCCACCACCAAAATGTCGGCCTCACGACAAATGGCTTCGATATTTTTCGTGTGCGAATGACACACGGTCACTGTGGAGTTTTGCCACACTAACAGCTGGGCCATAGGTGAGCCCACAATTTTGCTACGCCCTATCACCACAGATCGGGTGCCTTTGAGCTCGATACCGGATCGTTGGATCAAATCCAGACATCCTTTCGGTGTGCATGGTATGAATGGTTGTCCTGTCAATGTGCCGTGCAATAAGTGGCCAGCATTAATAACAGTGAGACCGTCAACATCTTTCGTTGGATCAATAATGTTGGTGATTTTATCCGCGTCAATATTGGCGGCAGTATCGAATGGCAATTGAGTGATGATCCCGTGAACGTCATCGTCTTCGTTTAAATCGCGTATAGTTTGTTCCAGTTCTTGTTCGCTAATGTCACGTGATAACTTTTTGTGCACAGCAGTAGCTCCGATTGATTCGGCGAATTGAATTTTCATTCGAATATATACATTGGAATCTTCACGATCACCCACTTGCACGATCGCCAACTTTGGCTTAATACCTAACTCGTACACTTTTGCCTTTAGACATGACTTAATATCATCGGACGCCTCTTTTCCGCTCAATATTTTGGCCATGATTCTTGAGGACTGGTGCAATTGGTTTCTAGTGTCAACTACTAAATATTTGAAAGACTTGAGGCAATTATTGGCAGTGGTGGCCAATTTATAACGAACGATTGGCAACAGAGTGTGTTGACAGAAATGTGAGTGAAACATTCTGTCTTTGTTGTTGCTAATGAATACGCTGTTTTTCCTCCCATGGAAACAGTGTCAGTCTGTTCGTTTGTCTACGTGTATGTTGGCTTGTTTGTTTGTTTGGCGCCCTCTTCATTTACCAATGATGATGATTTGATGAATAAAGATAACGAAACAACAATGACATCGATCGTGCGAATAGCCATATCCGCGGGAATTTCAAAGATAGCCAAAATAAATTGATAACACTTAAAGTTTTAATCTTTGTCTCTCAAGTTTGCTTTCGTCATTTCTACGTTGTACTCAATCTTTCTGATCAATTTCATGATGTAACGCTCTTCTTCTGATCGCGTCAACATTTGCTCGTATTGTGTGCTAACAGAACGCCCAATGTTTTTGGTCTGTTTATATTTAGGTGTTGTTTTGATATCATGATCACTAGTGGCGAGCTCTTTTGTGGCCTTGACATTGAGCTCGACAGTTTGCGTGCTGGAATCACTCGTGTTTGCTGTTGTCTTTTCTTTAAGGCGACGATTTTCAGCTTCGAGATCCTTTATAGTTTCGTGTAGAGACTGTACAACATCTTTTTGCAATTCTTGTATGTTAACACCATTTGCGGTTGAATTGTCATGTTGTGCCATATACAGTGCTACTTTGAGATTGAGAATTTCCTTTTTGAGCTTTTCACATCGTTCTGTATAGTCTTTAACCCGCATTTGATCGTGGACGATATGAGGTACCTGAGCCTTGAACATTCTGTCAGGTATCTCCAACTCAGTATCCATATTGTTGAAAGTTTGTAAGGTGCGATCAATAGTTCTAGCTCTGTGTGATAAATATTGCTCCCCACTTTTTGGTGTGGATTGTTAAGTTAAAAAAAATGTTCATTAAAATGCAGTTAAATATTTGAGACTCGTGAGAAGAGCGTTGGGACCGACGACGAATGTCGATCCGCCCGTTTGAGCACCGACAATTCTTGAGCGCAGCTGATGCGTGCGTCACATGCCTACGATAGTTTGTGTTGTGCGTCTGTGGATGCATGCGTGCTGCTGCTCTGGACGAGAGCCTGTGCCGGCGACGGCGCGCATTGATTGTGTGTGTGCGTGTGTGTGGCGCTCGTAGGCTCTCTCACATTAGGCAAAATGTTTCCTGCGATATTGCGACGTCGCGCCGCCGGCGTTCATCCTTTTTCTTGATGTCATCACAATAATTCAATTTAAATCTTCGTTGTGATATACAACAATTGTCTATCGCTACTGTTATTATATTCGCGAAGGGACCGTCATTATCATCCGCACACAATGGAGGAGATTGTTGCTGGTATCGATGATCTCATGTTTGATATTGAACGTGACATCGAGGAGCAGGTCGGTGCAATGTCACTACCATTCCCCGGCATGGACAAATCTGGAGCTGCCGTTTGTGCATTCAATTTACGCAATGCATGCGAACGAGGCAACGCGTGCCCGTTTCGTCACACCGAGGGCGACAGAACTGTCGTTTGTAAACATTGGCTTCGTGGGTTGTGCAAGAAAGGCGACAAGTGCGAATTCTTGCACGAATTTGACATGACCAAAATGCCAGAATGTTTCTTTTATTCACGCTTTAACGCATGCACGAACAAAGAGTGTACATTTCAGCACATAGATCCCGGAACCAAGCGTAAAGATTGCCCTTGGTATGATCGCGGTT
Source organism: Fragariocoptes setiger (assembly GCA_019968535.1). NCBI lineage: Eukaryota > Metazoa > Arthropoda > Arachnida > Trombidiformes > Phytoptidae > Fragariocoptes > Fragariocoptes setiger. The sequence continues at coordinate 7,040 of JAIFTH010000484.1, read as the reverse complement.
TCTGTCGTCACGGTCCCAGTTGTCGGCATCGGCACACGTTGCGGGTGTTGTGTACGAATTATCTTGTCGGTTTCTGTCCACTAGGACCCGAATGCAAGCACGTTCATCCGAAATTCTCATTGCCCCAGACTCAAAACACTCACCAAGGATCACAGTTTATGAGCAATCATCCGCCCATTCAGAACCATAACCAAAATCCGCAAAGCATACAAACAATAGATAGATCTTACAACGATCAGCATCAACACCATCATCATCATCACAATCAACATCATCATAATAGAGATAATCAGCACCAGCATCCGCACCAGCAACATCAGCAACAACCTCAACAGCAACAACATCACCACCAACATCATGCTCACATTCCGAATCAACAAACGCCTCGTCACATGCACCCTTACAACCAGCAACAACAATACCAACACCAGCATCATAATGCTTCTCCTCAAATGGACAATGTTGGCCACCCTATTCAGACATTACATAGACCCGCGCCTGTGATGCAAATGATGCAACCGCCCCCGGTGCCGCATCAAGCTCAAATGCAAATGCAGCAGGGAAATGCAATGCAACCACCCCAGATGCCTCAACATCAACGACCCTACAGACCCATGGACTTGCAGCATGTTGTTTGTTTCTTTTGTGGCGAACGAGGACACTACGCGAATCGATGCTTCAAAAAGCAAAGACGATTCTGAAAAATCTAATTTTGAATCTGGCGCTCACAAATCAAGTTTTGTCTCATTCAACTTGTGAACGAGTGTCCGCACGATAAACCGCATCATGCGACCTAAATAAACTTTAAACACCGCTAGCTAAACATAACAAACTTGCAATCTTAAGTTAATCTGGTCAGTCTCCTTCAAGTGGTCAGTTAGTCGTTTAACGGTTAACTCTACTGGTCCTCGGGTTAGACGCCACAATATATTATAGGAGTCAATATGACCTTGTTTTGTCTTTCAGTTGATATTGTCGTCGGTCGTAATCGTTGTGTAACGTCGTTATCAAATCTTTATCATTGTTGTCACATGCAAAATTATTACAGCACTATTGATCACAAATAGCTCAACTCACAATGTTAGAGACACAGAAAAAATTTGCACTACCTGAGGCGCCAAAGCTCAAGATGCCTCAAGCTCAACAGACAAACGGTCATGGAAAAACTAGCCAGGCCGTTAGATCACTGGTAGCTGGAGGTGTTGCTGGAATGTGCGCCAAGACTGCGGTAGCCCCATTGGACAGGCTGAAGATTTTGTTGCAGGCCCAAAGTTCACATTACAAGCATTACGGTGTCATAAGTGGATTGAGTAACATTGTACGTAACGAATCTTTTTTGGGCCTCTACAAAGGAAATGGCGCCCAATTGGTTCGAATATTTCCTTACTCTGGTATTCAATTGTTCTCGTTTGATACCTACAAGAAACATGTGTTCGGTCCATTGCTCGGATCGTTGCCGGGCGAAATGAATCATCTACAGAAAATACTTGCTGGTGGTGCAGCCGGTGGCACTGCTGTTGTTTTAACCTATCCGTTGGATTTAGTTCGTGCGAGGCTGACATATCAGGTTGTTTCACATACAACAAACGGGTCTCGCTCTGCCATATTGTCAACAATTGTTCATGCATTCAAGAATGAGGGCGGAACAAAAGCCTTATATCGCGGTATATCGGCCACACTGATAGCCATGGTGCCGTATTCTGCGCTTAACTTTTATGCCTTTGATACATGCAAGCAAGTGTCACTTAAGAAACGTCCCGACATATTTGGTAAGATTGATGCCAGAACAGGAGAGTTGACATTGCACACTTATGCACGTTTGACATTTGGTGCTATATCAGGATCTGTAGCACAGACACTTGGTTATCCTCTGGACGTTGCGCGACGTCGTATGCAATTAGGAATGTTGAGTCCTGACACCGCCCGATTTAGCGAGAACGTATTCAAGACACTAAAACTTATCTACAAAGAAAACGGTATAGCCAAGGGACTCTATCGTGGACTGTCTATTAATTATCTACGAGCAGCACCTATGGTTGCTGTGCAATTTACTGCCTATGAGACAATGAAACAGAAGCTCGGTGTGTCAACTGGATCATTCTAATCGTCAACATGAGCAACACTTTGACACTTTTTCCACTCATACAGCCAGCAGCCACCCAATCTAAAGCATAATCATTGTTGTTGATGTTGAAACCGTCAAACGGAAATTACTTTATATGAGACTCAATTAGCGTTAGATTTACACAAACAAAAATAAGTTGTGACATGTAACATACAAAACTAGTGCCATAAAATACATCTAACTAGCTGTTGGGCTATTTGTATTATCGTCCAAAATGGTAGAAGTGAAATTTACAGAAATAAAAGAATGAGAATTATCCGATGGTGGCCGTTCGTTAGTTCTACAATGATTCCTTTTCAATTGTAAATGTTTCAACTTTCCTTTCTCATCATCAGTTGGGGCACTTTTTTGAAAAGCATCGCATTTTTCGCTGTTTCGGTGGGCTTAGCTCAAAATTTTGACGACCATGGCTTGTAATTGCTCTGTTTTCGTCACTGTGATTAGGGGCAACGTTCTTCAAACCGCGCCGACTGATAGTTCTTGCAAAAGTGACACCCAAACGATCGAGGCCAGTGTTGGTATCCGGTGGACTTTGATTCTGTTCTCTTGACAAACTTTGTTGACGAGCTTTCGGGCTTGGTGTTTTCTCAGCATTCAGATTGCCTTTCGTAACGAGCGTTTGATTCGATGAGCGCTTTTGCCGACTATCTGGTGAAGTTTTAGGTATATTATCTGAGCGCTTCGAGGCGGATAGTTGACGAGGATCTTCAGAATTTTGTTTCGTACGCTGAACTTGGAGACCGCCACAATCTACTCCGTTGAATTTCTTTGCGAATTTAAACAATCTAGACGTTGATAATGCTTTCCTGAATGGTTCACTGAGTATGCCAAATATGATCGGGTTGATGGCGCTACTGAGTGAGGCAAATGTTTGTGAGAAGAACACTGCCTCTTGAAACCATGAGGGCAACTGATCTTCTTTTCGAAAATGGCGATAAAACACTGTCACCTGTAGCGAAGTCCAACAAATTGTTGTTGTCAACAGATAGATTATCAGAACTTTTATGATTTTGCGCCTATAGCTGATTTTGATGGAAGCAACTGCAGGATTGTGCAGCGTACTGATTGAGGAGCGGCGTAATTTTGCATCGAACTTGTCCATTTGAGCTAATATAACACAGAACACAATCGTCATAGAGGCCATCGGTAAGTAAATTAGAAAAGCAGTAATGATGAGCCAATAGTATTTTGAGTATTGCACATCTTCATGGTCGATAACGATGGTGGATGAAAATGAATGTCAGTATCATGTAATACTTCTATGGTCTAGGGCGTTAGAACATCAATATACTCTTACCTTCATTGCACCAGACCTCTTCTATGTCGCGCCATTGACGTCTGATAAGTTCACGCGAAAATATCAAAGGCGATGCCATCAACATGGAAACAATCCATATTGCAAAATTGGCTATCATAGCTCGCCTCACACCAAAACGTTTCCAAAAAGGCTTTATGATTGAGATCAGTCTGTCGTAGGAAAGAACAATGAGCGACAATATGCTAACCAATAGACATGTAACTGAAAATATTTCATTAATGAGATGTGTTTGTTTCTGTTTATGATGATGAATGCTCGACTGAAGCGCTACCTACTTTTGATGAATCCTTCCAATCGACAAAAAGTAGAACCGAAGACATAATATTGATGAATACTATTGACGAGTCATGCATTTGAGCAGATCATAGTGGCAAACAGATCTGCTACAGCCATATTCAGTAGTCGTTGGTTTGGATCGTATTACTTTATAGCGGCACACCGTATAGATTATGGCAGAGTTTCCTAATATTCCAAGCAATAAGATCGGCAACACCAACAATGAGCGCAAAATAATGTCTGGCTATGGTTTTCGAATCCAGATTGGGGTAAAATGTGAAAAGTCCATTTTTTTGGGATCGAATCCTTGAAGGTCTTTATTTTGCAACACCATAGTCATGTTGGGCGATACCATTAGCTCAATGAGACCATGATGTGTCTCAAACGACTGACCCATTGTCTGATGAACACTTGTCAGTGGCACGCTAATTTGAGTTGTAAGTATCTTCTAAGTATTCCTCCTACTGTACTGTGAGCTTACCCGCCAACTCGACCAAAACTGTTACTTCATCGTCCATATAGTTAGTATCGTTACTACACTTCAGTTGAATTAGTTGCATGTATGTATCGAAGATATCACTTAATGAGAACGTGAACTATTGTTGATTGATTTGTGTGCTCTCATAAGTTCGTAGCTTCGATTTTGGCACTCTCAATGGAAGCTCTACACACACACACACACACACACACATTGCATGTTTTATTGTGAAAGAAGAATAATCACAAGAGGCTAGGCCGCTTGCAGAGATTCGACAAAACATCGCTCGCAAGCCGAGATGAATAAAAAACACGCACGGTGGTATATATGTAACACAAACACATAATTGTGGAGCTTTGAGACGGTCATAGTAGTGGTGGCTGCTTTGAGTGGAGTTGTTGTTGTCACAATACCAAGATCTTTCTCGATGAGATCGGTCAATTGTCCTTTTTGAGCCAACATATACAAGAATGTCACTATGAATGGTTCATAATTATGAACACGCCGGCTATCGTCTATTTTGTATTTACGGCGTTTTTCTTGCTCTTCGCGAAGATTCTGCTCATTGATTTCAATATCATGTTCAATTCGACGTGACAGTTTCACCAGATCAGGTAGAGAAAGTTTGAGATTTTTAGAGGCAATTTCATTCACTATTTTAGATGATGGTTCGTTAATCTAATTTGAGGCTTTAGATTCGCTTCCAGCAATAACCGAGTTGCTGTCTGTTAGGTTTGAAATTGCGTTTTTGGACGGATGTTGACCAACAACATCGCTATCGCGACGATGCTGTGTATCGCTTGTACTATTGCTGCTTTGCTGATGTGAAGATGTCATGGATAGTTTCGTGTCATCGGGTGTAGTGTCACGGGGTGTGGCCACTTTAACAAAAGAAATTTTTAACTAATCTTTCATCGTTACTATTGAGATGATTATATAATGAGGCTTTTAGGGTTCGTGAGTAAGGACTATGTGCACCGGTAGGAGAATTGAATGCACTGCTAGCTTCTGACGCGGTATCAGTGCCACTGGAACAAAGGCTTCCCAGCTGGGGTGACGCCGACGATGACCGCTCGGTATCGACGGTCAGAGGTGATTGAAAGCGCCGCGTCAACTCATCAATAGCTTGAACTACAAGCTTTTGATTTTCCTTCAAGCAAGCTATGCGACTGGACAACTCAACACGCTTGTCAGGTACTACGGCCATCAAATTATAGCGTATGTCACCGGCGTAACCATTGCACGACTTTTGCCATAATCGTGATGTGATGACTTGGCGAAATTTCTCTGTCCAATTTTCATGCTCTCCTATGGGGCCATGATCTATCGGATAGTTTTGCAAGCCGTCCAATTCAAACAGATGATTGTTGATGGGCACAAATGATACAAAGTGAAACGTGTCGTGTTTGTTAGACTGCTGTAACATGGTTCTCTGATTGCCGGTCACCCGGGAACACGATGCTAGTGATCGACGATTGTAGCGGCTAATGTAACTAGCGTGAGCATTGTGAGCTTTGGCGAGTTCTGGTAAGCTACCAATTGCGCAGCCTTTGTTTTCAGGGCTCAACTCAACAGTAGTATCTTTTAACTTCTTGAGAATATCACCGAGATCTAGTTCCTTGTGTTGGCCACAATTCATCAATATGGACAGTAATGCATGTGTGGCACACGAGTTCGTTATGAATTGCCGTACAAAAAATATCGATTTAACAATATTGTCATCAGTGACGAACGTCCAATCTGGCTGATTCTGATGGGCGGTATCATTATTACTATTATGTATCTCACCAGGATTGCTGCAGCCTCTGCTTCGGGTAGCTTTTGTCGTGTCTAGTTCAAAATTGTGTATGGTTTTATTTTTTTATTTGATTGGCTCGATGATCGTCGGATGATCACGAATATTAGAAGCAATAGGAACATGTGAGTCAATCTTCTGTTGCAGATCGTAGATTTCCTCCACTTGAGCACCAATATCTTCGAGCAGCAACGTGAATAAGCCGGGATCCGATTCGAGTTCGTGCCATGTCTGGGACCGGGGAGACTTGATCGCGTTACTGGCCGACATCATCGGCCGCAAATGAATCCTCCGGAATAATCGAATATATAAATTAATAATAAGATATAGAGATAATCATGTCTTTCGAACTCGTGTCAGGATCTTCATGAAGGTTGTAAATGACAAATGATGACTAGCGTTGTGGACATTTCCTCATTTCGGCCACCCCCGAAATGGGCTTTCCCCATTGTTCGCTCCATTTCAGCCCAATCAACCCCATTTTCAGTCCACTAGCCCCATTTTTACCCCATTTCAACCCCACTACCCACTTCACTATCGCCCAATTTCTTCCCCATTTCGACCGAAAATCAAAGTGATGAGCTCGGAAGTTGCTTTTTCACTTCTTTATTCGAATTATAAGTTATAGTCTTCATTCTAATAGTAGTATCTCTGATTCAAATGATTAACAGAGTCTTCTGCACGAATAATAAAATTGAGAACTAAGCAGGTAGCACTCTGAAAAAAGACTAAGATACGGTACATGAAAAACCCTACGATAGCAAGGATCAATGCTAGAGCGCTTACCAATAGGTACCATAGTATTCTTGCAAAGTGTAGCGCTTTTGAATAACACTTTCTAATGAAGTTTGACACTTGACTATTTGATTGATTGACTTTGATTGGTTTTATTAAGTTGATTGCTGTAACTAATTTCACAAGAATTAACTTCGATGAATTTCGATCGGCTGGCTGACAGAGGTTCGTTATACCAAGAGGCTGACTCCAAAGGAATAACCCCCCCCCCCCCCCCCCCCCCCCCCCCCCCCCCCCCCCCCCCCCCCCCCCC
>JAIFTH010000483.1:0-25848 GCA_019968535.1 Fragariocoptes setiger | reverse complement strand
TGCTGTTGCTGTTGCTGTTGCTGTTGCTGTTGCTGTTGCTGTTGCTGTTGCTGCTTCTGCTTCTGCTTCTGCCTCTGCTCGACAATCAATCATGATGCAATTGCATACGTCGATGTGCCGTTCGTGTATGATTGTCGTTGTTGATCGAGTCAGTGGTCGCGACCACTCTTGCTCAGCTTTAACTAACGATCAGCGATTGCTGCTGGCCGGCCAAAGGTCATTGGAGTCGTTACGAACGTTGCACGATTGAGTTCGTTAATTGGCTGTTTCACCCATTGCTTTGCCTTGCAATCACATGTTGTGCCATTGTCTGTTCTCGTTGTCGTTGTTCCAATGTTGTGACCGTTAGCCATCTGGTGTTTATGTTTATCTGCTGTTGCTGTTGAAAAGTTGTTTTGTCAATTTTATAATTTTCAGTTCAGTTGCACTTGCGGTTCAGTCGTACACGCACGCACTCTTTGCGCTCTTCGCATATTGTTGTCCGATTTATGTTTCGATTTCCATTTCCATTGTTGATCATCATTGATTTTATATATCAACAGTTAATAGAAAATACTTTTGACTTCAGTGAAATTCACTGCCGCTGCTGCTGTTGTCACTACTTCGAATAGTAATAATAATAATCAACTTTTGAGGGAGCAGTGGTTTCAAAAGTCACCGTTGACCACAGTGCGGCTCTCAAATCGATAAATCATAATTTCATCGAACCAATCGTGATTGGCAATCGGGTGTTCCAAGTTGTTAGATCGAGCAATTGAAGTTGAATTTTACAATGTTACATTTTCATTCTCATATCTATAGTGTGATCAATGGTATGTAGGATTCGACACTGTTTGGCTGTTGCATTTTGTTGTTGAGGCAATAGTAGTTGCTGCACAACACTTCATATGCTGAAAATGTACAACGACAATATTGTGACATATTTCACACTCGACGAGTCCGTTATTCCAACTGCAATCATCCATTGTTAGCAAAACATTTTTTCTTTGTAGATTTTACGTGAAAAATTAGCCCGTTGGTCATAAACATAAACAACCCGTGAATAAACATCATACATTGGAATAAATAGAAGAAAAAAACAAATGCCAGGTGTCGTCGCTTTGTTCTATAACCATGTATTTCGTGTGTGTGTGTGTGTGTGCTCTTTCTCGGAGACACAACATTCAGCAACAGCAAAGCAATGTGTTTTTTACATTGACATAGAAATAGAAGCCAGTCAATCGGATTAGAGTTAGAGAAGAAATAAATTCAACTAACTGACAAAGAGAATGCGTGAATAATAATGAGCAGGCACCCATTGATAGCTCGCCATAATTGTCAGTTGTTGTTGCTGCTGCTGTTGTTCTCTCTCTCTCTCTCTCTGTTTGCGTGCGTGAGTGCGTGTCGTGCACGTACTAATGTATTACACAACGACCAGAATAACAACAACAACAAAAACAACAGTTGGCACGCGACTTTACTTTGTTACCAACTTTATTTTAACTTTACAAGTCTATTTATTGATCATTATTTTTCACTTTCACAACATCACAAGTTTGTGCGACAAACATATTGACAGAGCGCGGCGCAGTCACAGGTGACACTGTGACCGCTGTGCATCTGGCGGCGCTCACGGTGACAATTATTTCGTTTTGAACACACACGCACAGACTCACAAATATTGCACCGTCTTCTTTATTATTGTCGTGGATTATTGTACAATCAGACATTCGTCAACCGACTGATCGTCGAATGGCACACGGCTGACGAAAGCGTCAGTTGACTTGTGCACGAATCTATGTACAAAATCAAATTTCACTCCAAATCAACTAATTTTATGCAGATTTCGCAACAACAGAATCGCGTGAATACGCACACACACACACACACACACACACACACACACACACACATGAAACTTGTGCGCGTGTGTTAATACAATTCTATCGAACACAGTTACAGTACGTGCTAGTGGCTGGGTGGCTGGCTGATCGGCCAATGTTAGTCAATGTCAATGGTGAACAAAGAAGCAAGCAGCTGGCGAACAACAACAATTCAACAAGTCTATTGTGATGCAATTGAAATGATCGATCGAGCTCATTAAACTCTTTGGCCTCTCAATCATCTTGATCTCATCGATTGTTGTGTGGTTCAATCAATACTAACATCAGATCAGATCAGTTTCAAATAAACATTGTCATATCTAATCGCTAGCAAAGCATTAGATGTCGTGAACTATCTAACAGTGCAAGTGACAACACTAGCCAACTGTTTGTGACAAGCAGTTTGTTGTTGCTGTTGTTATCTGCACTGTGTCTATCTGTTTGTTTGTCTGTGTCAGTGTGTTGTCACCTTACTCCATATTTAGTCTTGCATCGTTAGCAGCGTATGCTAGCAGCGGGAAATATTTAAGCGATGACAGCAATATTGCCTGATCGTTTAAAATTCAATTGATCGATTGCAAGTGAGAGAGTGAGCAAGCAGGTCGATCAGATGGTCTTCTTTGCCGACGATCTGCTCAGCAATCAAACGCGCTGTTGGTGAACGCGTTTGGCGATGCAATCGATCAATTGAAATGCATCAGTCAGCTTGAATTGAATGCAAATGAAAGAATGATTCTCGTTCGAATCAACAAACAAATCAATCGACGAATGAAAGCAGCAAGACGTAAGCAGACTTTTCATCACATATATTGAAATTTTCATTGGCTGCTTTCGACTCGCTCGTTTGAAAATGAGTAGAACGCGCGTGGGCGAGCCATTCTTACTCTCGTTATCATTCTTGTTGGAACTTATCCTTGTGGGGTTGACACACTGTCACTTGCTATAAAAACTAAACTGAAATCGGACGCTCGGTTGAATCGGGCGTCCATCTATTGTCTGTTGTCAATTGTTTACCATTGTGCATGTGACCGACTGACTGTTAAGCTTTCGTAAACAGCATTTGCATGGCACCCATTAACCTCGTTCTTTTTATTTTGCACACTTTGGCATTGCTAGCGTTGTAGGAGTTGCTTGTGCTGCTTGAATTGCGATGAATCGTCCGAGAAAATTAAGCGAGAGAGACAGAGTGCGTAACTCGGTAATGGCTCGTGCACGTGCCACAGCATTCAATTCAGTCAGTGGCTCATTTTGAAGCTCGTTTTTTATTTATTCCTATTTTTAAACAGTCTTTCAATCGTTCGACTTTGCTCAGGCTAATAGATTTTATGCAGCAAGCATACAATGTAAAAAGTGAGAACGTAGAGAAAAAACTACTCGTAATGTAATATCAGTGATAATAAAAGAGAATGAGCAGCACAAAAAAAGGAAGCTTGCAATGCCAATTGTGAGACCAACAATTGCTTCGGTCGGTCGATCAAATATTCGCCCCCTCTGCTGACAATTTTAATGTGTCTTAATGGACATCGATAGCATACATACACACCAACATCATATCAGTGAGTGAGTGATGAGATAAAAGAGTCAAAGGGAATGAAAACAAAAAAAAGAAAACATCGAGAATAAAATGCAAATAAAAACCCACACAAGCAGCTCGTTTAGCTTGTTTGATGGCTCCTTTACTTTCGCCCCACGCACGCACACAATGTAATGTGTTGCGAGAAGTATCTCACGAGAGCATTGTGTGTTTTTTGGTCGCTCATTCACTATGTTGAAACAAATGATGTTATTGCTTTGTATCGAGACCGAAGCAAGTTAGTAGAGAGTAAAATCTAGACTTAACTCAACAATCGAGATTGTTATCAAATGAATATTGCACAATTTCCCATCACGGACTATGCGGAGTACATTTTCTTCGGAAAACGACCGTCAAAGAGTGACTTATTCATGATCGAGATCGTCGGCGGCTGAAGGCAATAAGTTTCACGTTGCTGGTGTCTCTGGTGGTGCAGTGTATCTTATGATCTACGGACAAATCATGTCAATGTTTGTTTCGAATAAAGATGATCATTGGTAAATTTGTTTGTTCCAAAAACTCGCCCCGAATTTCCCTCTCTCTCTCTCTCGCTATGTCTACTAACGTAAGCACTTCTAGTGGCCAAGTAGAAGTAGCTAACTAGTCGTAACTTTGTCTAAGTTACTTTTTGTATGAAGATTTAAATCTGTTAGTAGAACAGTATTTGTTTGTATAACTTTGCGCGTGTCTGTCACGAACACAATGCTGACCAATGACTTTCAATAATTCGTTGTGAATACGACGATCGATAGTTTTTGTCATGCTGGAACTTTGGACGATTGATTGACGCTGTCACAACGCAGACTGCTTGACCATTGTGTACAATTACCGCTACATCATGCACTCAAACACATCTAGCATGCCAACATTCAGTTGCCAACACACATATAGCTGTTGGTTTTGTAAATGTTGCTCATTTGCATGCCACTAGTTATCGCTCTTGACGACCGCAACATCTGGCGTTCGACGAGGATAGTATTTGACGAAAACAGACCAAACAAACGACAACAAGCGACATGGGACGATACGATACGACAGGTTGTGCCAACATCTTACAGCTGACAGCTCAAAGCTTCCAGTTTACAGTTTCCAGTTAGCAAGTGAGCTTATAGCTGAGCTTGAGATGAATGAGTTGCTTTATTATTTGTTTCGTGCAAATGTTCGGATCATTGTAGTAAGCGCTGTGTAGTGTGATAGCAACACTTGGCATAGCACCATCAGACAGACAGACAGGCAGGCAAACAAGCGGACAGCACCCGCGGCGTGTACAACATGCCATAAATAATCAGTAGTGGCACAGTTAGACACGCAACAATCAACAACACACAACAATGCACGTGACAAAGGACAAACGACAATTCATTCGTAAGCATCTTTAGCTCGAGCTTCAACACAAAGCATCGGCAAACGCTGCCTCAATGCTCTAGGAACGATCGGCTGACTGGCAGCCTGACAAACTTACTAAAGGTTAAGAGTGACCACAATTGGCCTCATTTTCTAATGTGAGTCTCCTCCTCTTTGTTCCCCTCTCGTTCACGTTCCAGAACGAAAGAACCATAGATAGAGATACAGATACAAATACTAATAGGAACACAAGTACACTAACACCGAACGATTGAAAGTAGCTTCATTCAAGATTTATCGCACGACGATGCACAAAATTGCAGCCACTGACCGGCAGCAATACGTTCCAGCGAGAGAGCCAGCAGCAGCAAGAGTCACAGTGATTGTAGAAATCATAGTCAAAGGGCGCAATGTGCAGCAATGATTAAAGTGTCTAATGAGCCGCGCAAACTTGCAACATAAATCACGCAATGCACGGTGCATTGTGCGACGCCCACGCGTGTAACGTGCATTTCATTTCATCTCATTCGATCCGATCCGACGATCTTTCGACGAAACGATTCGTCGAGAGTAGCAGCTACGACGTCGCTTCGATGCTCCGTTCACTGGTTAACATGTGCGCACCGTGCACCGTACAATACGTGTGTCACTTACCAGTTAGTAATGTGATAACTGAACGTCATATCTGTCTGCATTGGATAAGATTGGGTGCACGTAGCGCACTGTTATTCTTGTTCAAGTTCACAAGTTTCGAAATAACAACACCCTAATCTTAGTTGCTTCGTCTATTGCAATAATCACTAAGCCATGCGTTACATCGCACAAATGTGAGCCAAATGATAGCGCCAATGATGCGCACTTGACGCCATGCGTGATGCAAGCCCTTCAAGCCCGACCACGTGTCCGTTTCGGTTTATTTTGATTTCGTTCGAGCAACAGTTGCAGCGATACGATTTCAGTAAATGTGCTGCAATTGTATCGAAAGATAGTACGCTTAGGGTGGACTGGATTTTCTGCATAAATTGATCAGTAGAGAATTAATGGTATCATTAGACAGAAGATTGTATCTCTAAGGTTCCGACTCTTGTCGCTTTTTCACATATTTATATACTATTATTATCAGCGCCACAATAATTACCGATTCTCCCTACACGCTTCCTCCCTAGATCACCTTCTATAGATGTGTGTGATATTTGTGTGTTTTTTGTGTCACTTGGCACACAGACACTCACACACATAGACGGTTGGGCGAAAAATCTCACGATACACATCATGAGTTTGCGGCTAATCTCAAGTGGTTTTTCTCGACGTGAGAATCATCATTCTAATCACTGATTCAAGTATTGATTGAATTCTGTGTGTGTCGTCGAGCTACACAATTGAAATGAACACACGCTGCTAAAAATAAAACAGAGATCGAAAAAAGAGCCATCGATCATGGACAATACGTACAATCATAGTGCTGCCGCTCCTGCTCCTGCTGCTGATGTCCAATTGTAGTTACCCCTTCGATCGAATTGAATTGGTAAGAGCTTCTTCTGTTTCAATGGCAATACATCATGGCAATGAAATGCAATAGAGCCAATAACAGCAACGAGCGAATTTATCGAATGAATAAAACTAACTCTGAACGAATCAATGAACACGCATCAATGTAATGACGATGATTGATTTACCAACTTTCTCATCGAATGAAATCTAAATTCTGCACTCACAGTTTTTTGCATTCACAACAACAACAACGACGATACAAGCTGCTGTTGTTGGTGTTTTCTGTCATGCACTCACTCACAGGTATGAACGGAGCACGCTATTCGTTTGGTCGTTCGGCACAATGTCGGCACGTGTCAGTCTCAAAATCTAGCAATCAATTGAACAGCTGATGATTGGATGAGAGCGAAAGAGTTTAACGTTGAGAGTTTTGTTGCTGATAAGCTCTCTTTAGAAGAATATGAACATGAATTGGTGGCACTGGCGATAGTTAGCTGGCGTGGAGCGTGTCAACTGTGATCAACTCGTATCGATCACACATGCACACTGGAGATTCTCATCACAGCAAGCATGAAAGCAAGGATTAAGGCTTCCTTCTTTACAATTAACACCTCAAGAGGCCGATTAGCTTCCGACTACACACGACGCGACCAAGAGCGTGGCGTGTGACGGCACGCGTCGTTCATTTTCTTAATTTTTTCCATCGACCATCGACTGTTGCACGACGTAGCTCTTGTCATGTGGTGAAAAAACCTATTGATTCCGTCACTCTATTGTTAGTGCTGCTGTTCGATCATTTTCGAAGCCGTGTGACGAAAGTTCATGTCAGTGATTGATTTTATTATTGTCTTTGAGATTGAGATTCGACAACGTTCAATAAGATCTCTTTTACTTGTGCACATCTATCGGGTGCTCGATATTCAATATTGAGATCAAGATCAAAGAAAGAACAATTAAGTCAAACTGGAACACAAACGAATGGATTCTAGTGTTAAAAAGAAGAATGATATTTCGCCCACACATCTGATTTCCCTCTGAATTTCAATTTTACTCAATTCAACTCTCAATCGATGGAAGCATTGATTTCTCTTCGATGATCTTGTAGGTGATTTTGGATCTCGGAGTACAAAATCAGCTACAAGATGAAAAACTCTAAGCTAAACCAAAACAAATTGAGGACACGTCGACCGATCGACAGCAAAATATTCGATTCGATTTGTATCGAAATCAATCGATTGTTGTTGTGAGTGTGGCAATATTTGTCAAAGCTCACTAGCAAAGCTCGAGAGTGAGTGAGCGCAATTGGTCGTCATCATAGGATTAAAGATTACGAGCATAGGATAATCTATGATGGATCGGTGGTCAAGTATTTTGCAAAATATCGACAAATAATAATACAATATAATAATGAAAACGTAGTCAGTTGATTCAGTTGTTGAATGTTTTTATTTTCGCTGTCGAGCCATCGATATCGACAATAATAATCCGTGCCACGTGCTTGTTGTTATTGTTATGTTATGCATTGGCGCGAGCATTTCGATTGATGAGAGCAAGCAGTCGCAGCAATCATGGCGATCAAAGCGTGTGAATTGTTGCTTGCCCAACATATGAATGTGTCATCTATTGACGTGATACGTGAGCACTCAAGATGTGAGGTTTATATGTTGCACGATTGATTTGATTGCACATCGCGCGTGCTGATGCTCATGCGTGGTTTCAGACGTCTTGGCAAACGATCGACAAACTTCGAATTGAATTGTCTGTTCGAGGCTGACATTATTCATTCAGTCTTTGTGGACATACAACTCACAACGAAGCTAATGTTCAAGTGTATTGATAACGCGCTAAGCAATATTGGCAAAGTGTTATGTAACTTGAAAAAAAAGAATGAACGAACTAAGAAAGAAGGACACACGGGAATACAGGAATACACGAATATGAACAATGCGATTTGAATTGAACTTTTGGCTTGAACTTTAGGTGGGCGGAGCTCACAGCATTGCCTGTCAACGCGAATGGTGACAAACACACAACTCAAGAGATGATTGGCCTCACTCTCTTGTACACGACGAGTGTTCAGTTGCGAAATAGAGGGAATAGAAAAAGTGTGACAGTGCGCATGCTCAACGTGCCTCTCTAATGTCACGCGCTGACACGTGGTAGGCGCGTGCGCCAGACGTTCGTATGCGAGAGCATTACTTTGGCGCGTGTAGCACGTGTAACGCGGCCTCAAAGTGCAACATCATAAGCATCATGTGCATGTGCAGCATAAGGATAAGCATAAGGAAATGAGCTGAGAGGTATAAAATGAGCGACACCGGCACGAGCGGTTGTCAATTGGTAGTTAGAGTTTCGTGACGACACATTGGTCTCACAGGCACTCACTCACGCACGCACACAGTGATCCGTATCGATCCGTCCATCTAGTCATTATAATCACATTCGGATTTTCAATCAAAAAGTAAACTTTCAGCTCAATCAACTGACTTTCAGAAAGTAAAAGGCCGTTTGAAAACCAAGTTCGAGACTTACAAGCGAAGATAACGAAACTAGTCAAAGTAGTAACGAACAAGCAAGCAACAATCATGTCTCACACCTGTCAAGCAGATATAAATAGTAACAGCAACAATCGCCAACTGGGGCAACAAGGGAATCAAGTTGCCGAGCAACAACATCAGCAGTCACAAAACGAACATGATGATGGAATGAAATTGAAATCACTAGGTCGTGAACTCCGACGCATCAGTGAAGAGTTTGAACTATATTTGCGCACCAAACGCAATTATAATGCCAAATTGTTCAGTCCAACAATAAACAACGACAAAGATGCTCAACAGCAACAGCAACAGCAACAGCAACAACGAGCTGGCCCACGTCACACTCAGATCGTGATGGCATGCACTTGGCTGGCGTTGTGTGGCGCCAAACGACGCTCCAAGTCCATTCTGACTCAATCGACGCCAACCTCAAGCTCTACGTCGTTGCTAATCACCAAAGACGATGCACCACAATACAACGTTCAACACCAATGTCGACAACAGCGTGAAGCAGGAGCCTATAATGACAACGACACTGCAACTATCAGAAACACGACGCTCGACGTTCGTGTGCCTGAATTCGATCCCCGACCTATAATGGGCAACAGTCAGGCAACAGTCGCACCACAGCATCAACCACGCGACCAGGACCAAGAGCGCCATCTGACGCTCACCGCACCAACCACGACAATGCATGAAAAAACCATTGCCAAATGCCGACACATGGCAACGGTGACGCCCCAATGCAACGACAACTTTGATGATTCGGCATTCTTCGACGAGCTGCCGTCGTCGTCGTTGTGCAGTTGTCACAAAACATGCTCCACTTTAGCGCCTGCCGTGATCAACGTTGTTGCCACGCCCATCCCGCTTCAACTTGTCGAAAATTGCCAAGCATTGAGTGCAAGTGCAGCACAGTATCGCGCAACACACTCGGTGGCGTCATCGTGCGATGCACTGCCACAACAAAGTCGACAGCAGCAACAGCGACCGTATCACAACTTTTATTCATTCGGACGTCATCATTGACATAAAGATGTTATGTAATCTCTCTGGTCAGTTGGTCAGCTATGCGAGCAACAACAAAAAGAGAAACTCAGAGTATTATTTTTGTACAACAACAAACATTTAAGAACATTGTATGGTTGGGAATGAATTTATACAAAAACAGTTGTAAACAAACAAATAAACAGGAAACATTCCGTCAGCACAAAACATAACGACGAAAACATGTTTGTAGTTGCGATAAACGACAAACTAAATGATCTAATAAACGAAAAAGCCAGTCACATAAATATAAACAAGCGCATATGGCACTTGTTCTGATTCTTACTCTCTTGCAGATGACGACACATTCATTCTTTGCTAGCTTCTTTGTTCTTCTTTCATCGATTCATTTGCTCAAAATTGCATTGCTCGAGGAGAAACTCGATTTGAACGAATGTTCAAAGAGAAACATTGTTACTTTCTCCTCATTGCTCTGTTGTACAAAGTCTCCTTCCTGTCTCCATTACACAGACACACACTCACAAACGTGCTACGTTTCATTTTGCACCAAACCATAATGAGGCTATAATAACAATGATAATCACAATAAATAACTGGCAGTACAGCTAACAGAACATTGGGGCTGATTTCTCGAAACGAACCTTCAAATAAGATGAGAACACGAGACGAGAATAGTATTTTATTTTACCTCAAAGTCAGTGGTCGTTGGTGATTTTTGAGCGTCACACAAACTGACCACAATGCGCCTGGGGACAACACACGAATTCACCACAACAATCAGTGTCACACCAACAACAAAAAGTAATTCGAAACTGTATAGTGTGCAATAGAACACTCCAACCGCGAGGCTTAATCTCTGGAACTTTTTCGTCGGTGATCGTACTTGGTAGTTGCACTTGTCACGCTCACGCCATGCTCGACTCTTGAAAAATATCCGACTGTGCAAAACAGTGCGTTGTATTTTTGAGTGAATGGAACAATTGGACACAGAAGAGTCACAGTTATAGCTCACACTGACTGTAGTCGAAGCTGGAAAAGTTCGATTCTCAAGTTGAAGCTGAAGCAGCGCTCATTTTTCATTGAACGAGGGTGCCTCTCTCGCCACAGAGTATTTGACTCAATAAACATACACACACACACACACACACACACAAGCACGCAATAAGGAGAGCAGCAAGCAAACAAGCTCGATAACGATTGCAAGCGAGTGTGAGGTCCAATTTTGAAGTGTCAGTTGAGAAGCGCGGATTTTGCGCTCCAAAGGTTCTTGAGTTCTCATTTTTTTTCATCTGACGTTCTATCGTCTGCTGTTTGTTGTCGTTGCATGCCGTCGGTGCATGCCGTCGCTGAATCCAGTGCCGTAACGCAGCGTGTTAAAGTTATAGTGGGTTTAAAATTCTCCCCTCCACTCTTACTTTGATCGACATCGGATTCCGGTTCGGGTCGATAAGAGGCATAGACACAGCCACACGAATGGAGGTATATTGTGGCGGTCAGTAACACAAACAATAGACAGTTTGCAATAGTATTCCATTGGGTTCGCAATAGTATGGGTTCGTCCAAGCAACCGACCAACCGACTAGGTACAGCAAAGGGCCCGAACAGCAATGTTCGTGCTTCAACATGATCGTATTAAGTAAAATAGTTGCTCACTCTAAAAGGTTGCAAGGATAAAAAATTATTTGCTTAGTTGCCTTTTGCAACTCCCCGAGTACTACGTAAAGCGTGACCATCTTCTACAACAAAATATCTTTCATGCGAGCACTGACTTTCTATTTCAGATTTTTATTTTTAAAACATGTATATAAAAATAAGAAGGCCACACCGGAACTGCAGTGTTCCGTTAATCGATGGACACACAGACACGCATAGACAGACAGACAGGCAGACAGACATAAACTGGACAGCGAATCGTCTGACAGACAGGGACACGAACACAAGACGTGCAGTTGCTCACAATGGAGAGCGAACGAACGATGATGGATTATGTTTGAATGCATGTTTACTTTCTTCACATGGACACACTTTTTATTCACAAAACCTGTTATACTTTCAATCATATATTCTCTAGATTTGACTTTTTGTGATATCACGTGACAAGAAGAAGAAGAAGAAGAGGAGGAAAGGTGGATCCATCTCTCATATTTTTTTCGGCTTCCGTTCGCTGAACGTAGTGCGTGAAATTTGCGTAAACGTGAGCGCCGTGTTTTAACTTTTCATATGACAATCGCAGCAAAGAAGTGAAAGTGAAGAAAAGCAAGTCGTGTGAGGTGGCCATTCTTTCCTGTCCGTCAATGTTCCGCTTGAAGGGTGAATATAACAGTAGATTTACAAAACAATCATCGCATTTGATGATAGAAACGTCTCTTGCACTTTTAATGAACGACAGATCAGATTTGAGCGGCCAAATAACATTCACTGCATCTGAAGAGAAATGGAATACTTTTAATGTAATCGTGAGTGTGCATTGCGCAATGTTCGCATTGACGCGATGCTGATCGATTATTTTTGATGACACAATTCAATTCAACAATGTATCGAACAATGACATTGAATGCTCTGTCGAATTATTGCACTGTCAGTTGATTTGCATCAACGATCACAGTGAGTGATTTTCAAGAGCAAGTGTTGCAACACTTTCAACTTGCAACAGCAACAAATATTATCGGACCAATGTTGTTGCTCGATGCAATGAAGCCAACAACGGCCTATCGATCAATTGGGCATCGAGTTGGTGGCCAACCGACTGGCCAGCCTCACAAAGGTTCGATCGATCGCCAGCGAACGCAGCGCTTTTGCTCGCGGCTCTGATCAGCTGAGCGCTTCTTAACTGCTGTGGCAGTTAAGGAATAAAACAAACTCTTGTGTGTGCGTGTGCGTGCGTGTGTGTGTGTGTGTGCTGAATGTGCGGCCTCGTCGTGCCACATGTTCGACTCTTATTTTTTTAATTTAATATTTTTAATATTTATTTTTTGATTGCTGGAACGCCGCAAATATTCTTTGCAAGAATTCGTCGTGATCTCATCATTATCATCGTCGCTTGCCCATCTATACAACGTAAATGACTCAATATTTACCACCGCCCTTATTGGCGTTGTTCGCCCCCCGTGATCCACTGCCATTCAAGCCGCCGCCCAGCAAATTAGCCCACGAGCGCAAGAATAAAGGATTCGGTTGTTTGAGTGATTACAAGCACCTGTTTGAGGATCCTAGAGACACTCCAGCGCCTGTGAAGACCGAAAGCAAACAGGAACGCATCGAACGCAAGAAACGTGAACGGGCCGAACTAGCGACGTACAGAACGGAACAAGCCATCGCATTGTGGGATCCGGAAAAGAACGAGCACGCCACTTCGAATCCCTTCAAGACACTGTTTGTTGGCCGATTGAATTATGACACTAGCGAATCTAAACTGCGCCGAGAATTCGAAGTCTACGGACCCATCAGAAAGATTGTTATGGTCAAGGATAAAGTGACTGGCAAACCGCGCGGTTATGCATTTATTGAATTCAAGCACGAACGTGATATGCACGCTGCGTACAAGCGTGGCGATGGCAAAAAAATCGACGGCCGCCGAGTTTTGGTGGACGTGGAGAGGGGCCGGACCGTCAAAGGTTGGATGCCGCGTCGATTAGGCGGCGGCTTAGGCGGTCGCTCTTCCGACAATGATAAACTCCATTTAAGGACTGATAACAACACAAACGCAACAGTACGATGACGCCACTCCACGCCATAATTGGCTATGCGGCAGTTGGGGCAGCTTAACACACACACACAGCCGATATTTGTGTGTGTGTGTATATGTCTGTTCACTTCTCACTGGAAATGATTCATTAGAAGTCTCCAATAGTATCCAATGCACAATACGTCATCTCAGAGTCTGTGCATTACTTGCTGCTTTAAAATAACTTAACGCTGAACTGTATCAAGATGATGATTGCTTTATTGCTTGCACAGTCTGTCATGACTCTGTCCATATGTCGTCTCATAGTTCATTCTCGTTACTGTTCGTTCGTTGTTTTTGCATATGATATGTGATTGCTTTTGCTTTTACATAACAAGCAGAGGCCTTCTTCTTTCTCTCTGCATGTCTACAAAAAAAGATTGTTGACTTCAAGCACACACATACACACAATCTTTTGTTGGCTGACAATAATTGACTCAATATTGTTAGTGTGCAAAATTATTGCAAACTTAAAGATTGGAATCTTAGAGAGATCGAGAACTAGCTACTAGCTATTGGGGGCGATGCAGGGGAACGGAAAACTTTTAAAAGGGAACGAAAGCAACTGGCTTTTACTTTTCTAAAGTCAACTGAGAGCAGAGTCAAATCTAAATGAACAGTCGTGAACTGTCGAATTGAGCACTCGACACATAGTGTCAAACAGTTGCACAAAACAACGACCGCACATCCAGTCAAGTGCCGATACAAGTTCATATAGTTTCAATCGAGCGGACCAATATAAGATTCAAACTGTAGTCAAATAGCCAAAAAGTGCCTATCGAAATTCAAATTTGATATTTTGTTCAACTTCTAATTTAACTACACTCACTGATAAGCAATAGCATCGAAAATGACCGAAGCCGAGCTGGCTATGGAAGAGAAATTACGCAAGAAGCGCCAAGAAGAGCAGGAAGTATGGCAAGAATACTTGAAAGAACGAGCTAAAGCTCGCCAAAAAGAAGAGGAAGATCTTAGGAAATTGAAAGAGCGACAGGTGAGTTTTACAATTTGCATCCATTTCAACTGTCTCAAATTTCAACTGTTGCTTCTCAAGTCCTTAATTTGATGCCAACCATACTGAATTGAATGGATCATTAACCTTTGAATGATAAAACCATGTTCATGTTGACAGCAACGGCGTAAAGCTCAGCGTGCCGAGCAAGAAAAGCTGATTCAAGAGATGCGCCGCAAGCAAGAGGAGCAACATCAGCGTGAGCTCGAAGAGCGTCGTTGCAAAGACGCCGAAGCTAAGCGCCAACGCTTGGAAGAGGCCGAACGTAAGCGCCAACAAATGCAAGACGCTATCAGGAAGCGTGACGAGGAGGCCCGGCGTGCGTGGTCGGTGCCAAAACGTACCGATCCATCGGTGCCGCCTGTCAGTCCTTTACACATCGGCTACAAAGATGGTGAGTTATTGAAGTTGACTGTTCTTTCAATTGATATCATGATATTTATGATGCTCATTCGATCTAATCACTAATTGATATCCACTAATTGATGTCGAACAGTGATGAAGACAAAAGAACAATTGGCTGAAGACAAAAAGATCGCCATGCGATTCAGAATTAAACCAGTGCCCAATGTGGACGCCATGAATACGAGCGAGCTGAAAAAGACCGCCAACGAGCTGTGGAACGTTATTTGCCAGCTCGAGAGTGACAAGTACGATTTGGAAGAGGAGCACAAGCGCCAAGAGTATCATTTGAAAGAATTGTCTGAGCGCCAAAAGTTGATGAATCGCAACAAAGCCCTGAAAATGGGCTTAGTAACCGAAGATTTGTCGGGTAAATTTCCTCCCAAAGTGCGCCTGGCCAGCAAGTATGAGCGCCATGTTGATTGTCGTTCGTTCAACGAAAAGACCGAACTCTTCGACGGTGGTTACGTGCAACGTGTCCAAAAAACCCAAGAGCAATTGTGGGCCGAAAAGATCAACCAATTCAAGGAGTCTCACGGCGACAAGCACGTGCCTAAATGGGACCCGTCAGCGCCACGTAAGGATGTGTATGAACCGGGCACAGTGATTTATGAAGAAAGCGAAGATGACGACGACGACGAACTTGTGGGCAAGCTGCGTGGCTACGTGGAGGACGCAAAACGTGAGGCTCGAAACGATCGTCGAACGTCGACCGATACAACTACAACTACAACTGCAGCAGCAGCAGCAGCTCAACAGCGTGACTCGTCAGCACGCCGTCGCAGCAGTCAAATGTCGACGGCCTCATCGACAGCTCAAGGCGCCACACGTCAACAGAGCGCAACCAACGCAACACCCCGACAATCAATCATCTCAACAACAGCGGCAGCGCCACCCGAACGCCAAACATCTCACCAAGAAGAAGAAGAAGAAGTGGATGTGACCGACGAAGAGGAATACACAGACGAAGAGGTGGACGAAGAAGAGGAATAAACTGAATCGAACCATCAATGATTTTACATCATTATTTAAGCATCATCATTGTGTTGTGATGTGGTGCAATCAATTGTCCAACATCGTCGATGCGTCCAACATATCACGACGGCGACAATAGTGACAGACAACAACAGCAATCATCATCGGAGCCTCTTTTAGTTTTGATTTGGCTCTCAAAGATCACGCTAACCTCTTGAAAATAAAATACACTCAACAACAATGAGAATCTTCTCGTGTCGTGCAATTCTAGTTAGATTATCTCGATCTCATTGCAAAGATAACACATGTTCACTAACAATATAAATGATGTGATTAATTACAATGCCTGAGAAGTAAGTGCTTGAGAGAGCGTGTGCCACTGTGGTTAATCTTGTCAATTGTGTAGCTGCTCTTGTTGTGACTCTTACTATCTCATAAAATCAACACACATCTTAGAAGTATCTTATTTTAGAAAACGCAAGAGAGAGAGAGAGAGAGAGAGAGAGAGAGAGAGAGAGAGAGACAAAGCTGAGATCTAAAACTGTTCTCCATGAGCTTCTTGTTTGATTCAACAACTCAACCTCATTCTTCAGTGAGATAGTTTAATGCGAAATAGACATTGTTTTCATCGCGCTTTGCAATTAAAGTGAGCGATGTGAAACCGAGCGTTACATCAAACACATCAAATGCACACATATCTCTGTACTTGTTTCATCTTGTTACTGGCCTCACTGACAATTTTACTTTACAGTCAAATGTTTTGACCGAACATTAAAATGGTTGAAATGCTGAAGCTTAAACAAGTATTCACGTTATTGCTGGTGTTGCAATCATACTAGAGACACGCAAAATTCACTGTTATCAAGTCACTTCCAGTATCGTGGCCTCTCGCTTACACTCTGGAGTCTATGTTTCATGGCTCTCATAGAATCATTATTGTGCTTTCTTCATCAGTCCATCGTGACATTTGAATTTGTTCCTTAGTTACATCAATATTCCTAAGACACATTCATTTATAATATTTGTTAGTAAGCAATTGATATTCGTTGATCATTGATAACTGTTACCCTCATCGTCAATCTACATCATAAGTCAACATAGTTCGATCACACAATCGATCTTATTAAAATACAAATATAAGTATACACAATCAACCATCACTCGAGTGAGAGCGAAGTCAACATGAATGAGATGATAAGTGATGTGAGTGATGGATTTTCGTGGTCTTCAATAGATAGTGCTGTTAACATCTTACTAATTTATATCGGTTGATTTCCTATCGAAAACAAACAACAGGAAGAGCGCAAGAAACGCGAAGAGCGTGAGCGCAAAAAAGCCGAGGTCCGTGCTCGACTCGAGGCGGCCTCAGCAAAGACCTCGAGCAAGAAAGGTTTCATGACGCCGGAGAGGAAGAAAAAGTTACGTCTGTTGCTCAGAAAAAAAGCGGCCGAAGAATTGAAACGTCAACAGGAAGCTAAAGCGGCTGAACGACGAAAGGTAATCTCTGAGAGAACGGGACAGCGAAAGAATCTTGACGGTCTTGACGAGAATGAGCTCACGAAATTGTGTAAAGAGTTTCACAATCGTATCACTCAATTAGAGAGCGAAAAGTACGACCTTGAATATGCGGTCAGTCGCAAAGATCTCGAAATTCATGAACTGTCCACCAAGGTTAACGATATGCGCGGCAAATTTATCAAGCCGCCGTTAAAGAAAATACCCAAATACGAGGCCAAGATTGAGCGCATGTTGCTGAATGCCCGCAAAGAGGTTGGATTCACTGTGGCACTAAAATCAGTGAAACGTGATGCGTTCAAAGTTGACGAGCCCAAGGATACCAAAGACCAAGCGCCCGAGTGGTCGTTCCGCAAGGAAGCCAAACCAAAGGGTGAGGCCAGCGAAGAATGATAACATCCTACTATGAATGAGACGGCTACAATAATATCAATAAACAAAGTGTCATCGTCGTGAATTGCACCTCAGTATGAGCAATCTTGCAATTGCCCATCAATTGTTAGATCATTAAAACAATGAGAGAGGGAGAGGGGGAGAGAGAGAGGAAGATTAAAAATCGATATCTAACGAAATCTTTTGTATCATTCAGAGTCACTTTATTCACCCTGACACGCCTTGTGAGTGCACTGCACTCCGGTGAACTCCCGCGAGTGCCACGTGCTGAATGGCAACAGTGCGTAGCAAAACAGCTGACCCCATGCTCGATGGCCATTCACTTATTGATTAATAAGTCGATGAACCTTGAAATCGAAATGTTATCATCATGAAAATGATGGATTGAATTCGTATGCCAGAGATATGATCAAGACACATTTTCCTCGTGGTCGTTTGATGTGCTTGAGAAGAGCAAAACAAATCGCTCTGCTCGCGATAATGTGTCTTATTCTCATCACAATCACGTCGCTCATATTGACAATTGCTCGTCGAAAGACCCTCTCACACGATAAACCAACCACGGTTCCTCCACAAAATCTTACGATCAATACTTTACTAACAACAACCAGTAAGCAATATTCAGACAGTCAGAAATCGAATGACAAAATTGTGCAAGCACATAGCGGCAAACGAATGGCATTGGTGGTCCCATTTCATGATCGTTTCGACGAATTGCTCAAATTTGTGCCATATATTAGCGAATTCTTGCACAAACAAGGCATAACTCATTTCAAAATCTATGTGATGAATCAAGTTGACAATCTTCGTTTCAATCGAGGTGCCCTCATCAATGCTGGATTCTTGGAAAGTGTTCACGCTGGCCAAAGCGATTACATCGTGATGCACGATGTTGACATATTACCAGTCAATAACAATCTCTCGTATGCTTATCCCGAAAACGGTCCGTTCCATATAGCGTCTCCCGAATATCATCCTCAATACAATTATGCCAGATACATTGGAGGAATACTATCCATCAGCAACGAACATTTCAGATTAGTCAACGGTTTCTCAAATCGATACTACGGGTGGGGTCTTGAAGACGACGAATTTTTCACCCGATTAACGTCGAAAGATCTGCGAATAGCACGCCCCACTCGTTTGCAAACTAACAAAACCAACACATTCATTCACATGCATCGGCGTCCGCGTGACAAGTCAAGATTGTTCAATCAGAAAGAGGCAACTAGCAAGCGTGATCGAGTCACCGGATTGCACGATGTTCGTTACTCAGTGATGTCGATCTCAAATGTCACCATAGATTCATTTCCATGTTTTGTTTACAATGTGAAACTTGTGTGCGACACTGCCAAAACACCTTGGTGTCAGAACAAAACATGAAAATAATGACAGCTAAAAATAGCTACAGATTGTTGTTACATTTCGAGTCTGGCATGCCCAACATTGATGTGTGGTCCACACATCAATGTTGGTCATCATTGTGTACTTGTTTTGATTCATTTTTCGCATAATTGAATTTTTTTAGGTTCTATCTTGACGCTTTGGTGATTTCTTTTTTGGCTTTGAATTGGCTGGTACTTTGTGATTAGGTAGGTGTGAACGAGTTGACTGATTATCGCTGACTTTCGATCTCCGCGACGGCTCACCTGCAATGTGAACTCGCTCACGCGATGGTGGTGGGTACGCCTCTGTCGGTGCTTTGATGGCCAATCTGGCACGCTGGCCATGAGCACCATAAGACGTGTGATCAGGTCCAATAGCAGCGTGCCTTGAGCCAGCACGACCGGCGTTAAAGTTTCCGGCAGCTCTAGCTTTTTGTTCCCAATCTTGATCGAACTGGCTCGCCTCTTCGTCGTCCAAGTTCACTAATTCATCTATTTGTTCCTCTTCTCCGGTGTACATGTTCTTGGTACGCTTTTTGATGTGCCCTTTGTCGTGTATGTGATGACCGATTGCTAGTTCATTGTGACCAGTGCGTGTGTCGCGCAGGCTAGACTTTGTTTCGCGCACTCCGTTTGGTGCCATAGTGGTTGTTTGTGATTGTTGGCGCACCTGAGGTTGACCGTGCTCGTCGGTGGTGTAACTGATCATCGAAGAGGACGAATAAGAAAACGCTGGTCCCATGCTCATGTTGGTCGAATTGAGTGGCATGCTCATAAGCTGCTGGAACGGGTCCACGCCACCGAACATTGCGGTTGGCATCAATGCTCCGGGGAACATCATGGGCGAATGCTGGGTCATCATTTGATCTTGATCGCTGAACCCGTTGCCGACCTGGGGTCCGCACATCGGTCCGCCAAATACCCCCCCGAATGGCATCATCATTGAACGCATCATGTTATCCATTATGTGGTCCATATTGCGATGAGCTCGTTATTTGTTTCCGTTACGTAGGAATCGATCGAATCTCTAAGGTTTCTTATCGCTCTATCGAATCCTTTTGTTTCTTTATTCTATGATGAAATGAATAACAATTGATCAAGAGGTTAAAATAAACGCTGTTGCGTACAATTGATTGAATTGTAATTAATTTGATTGCAGCACAATAAAATCGAAGGAAACCTTTTTTAATATGTAACTGCTATAAATAAATACAATAACAATGTCCTGGAAGAATTGCATTGCGTGTCACCAGTTAACACTAGAGAAATATCCAGAAAGTCAGACGCCTTTGTATGCACTAAGTTTGCACAAATGCGAGCGCAATAACACATTGCTTTGATGCGATACTATGCGCAGTTGAGTTGCAAACAACGCATTCGTGCCGTGCTCAATATTGAAGGCGCCAAATTTCAAAGTTATTTCATTTTTGTGGTGAACCACCACTGGTGATTTAGACTCGCAATCACCACACACCCTTTTTTATGGCTAAGCCCTGTAAGTAAAGGCTTTAACTCGTTCTGGTTGCTTTGCGCTTTCATTTACGCGTCCAGACTTGATTGTAAGTAGCTGCGAGATGTGAATCTGCAGATGTAATGAGAGGAAGCGTGGTCGGTGTCTCAGCTATATGAATTACACAACAGTATCAAATGGATGTTTATTAAGACCTTATAGACAATATAGTGTAGTAAAATTATTAGTAGCAAAATGAGCAGCGAGGTAGATCCACACGCTAAATTGGCCGACATCATTTGTACGGAAGATCGTGAGGCCACCAACAAGCGTTACAATGGCTGGGCGGACACTTATGAGCAAGATATGGTGGCCGTTCAATATTTTGGGCCCAAAAAGTTGATGGAATTCATGGACAAGCTTGACGTGGCGAAAGATGCTAAAATATTGGACTTTTGTGCTGGCACAGGTGCGCTGGGGCGCGAACTTGCCGCTGCCGGCTACACCAACATACATGCAATCGATGGAGCCGAGTCAATGTTGAACAAAGCGAAAGCCGAAGGTAATTACAAGAGCTACACGTTGCGTTTCTTCGAGCCGGGCACTAAATTGCCTTTCGAAGACAACGAGTTCGATTGTGTCCTGTTGGCTGGCGTTTTTGCACCGGGCCACCTACCCATTGTAGCCCTGGAAGAAGTGGCGCGTATTTGCAAGCCGGGCGGTGTGGCCGCGTGGATCTGTTGTGACCCGTTGTATTATCAGGACAAGGATAGTCAATACGCGGACAACGGTTTCATGAAGCTGGTCGAAAGTATCAAAGCACGCGGTCTGTGGACCAAAAAGAAAGGATTCCCAGTGAAAGTGCCATACATTGAGTACAGTGACGGTTATGTCATGGCTTACGAAATGTTGCAGCCAGCGGCCGAAGCTTGAGCTCCTTCCATCATACCATTCATAGACCTGGAGTCTTAAAACTAATACAAACCATAGTCATGGCCGGATACTCTACACATCGTTGCCCCTCCATTCAGCAATGACGATTAATGCTTTTCTACGCTGGTGCACACGTATAATAAACAAATTTGCTTGATAAAAATCGCCCAATTATACCTCTCTTTCAAAGATGATTGATCTATAATGAGCCGTGGAAGGCTGCCTCGAGCAAATCAGCTTGGCACAATCGAATTCATGTCGCTGATTTTCGCCTCGATAAGACCTTGAATCACGCGCTCACTAATTCTGCAGATCGATTGAGCGATCCTGCCAATTCTCACATGCTGCCTCTCATCATCTTTGCTATCATAGCAATCCGTTGCTTGATACTGACAGATGTACATTAATACAAATTTGATTTCTTTAACAACAATTAAACCTTTAGTTATCTATGCATCATAAGCAATGGGCCGAGTGAGGCCATCCTTTTCGCGCTCTACGAGGGGCGCTAAGAACAAGTCCAAAGATTTCGGCGACTCAAGCTCGTCGAATCCATCCACAACCAAACACCGGGCCGCATACAACAATCTCAATGCCATTGCCAAGGGAGCGCCGGCTAAAAAATCAAAAAACAAGCAAGCTATGAAGAAGATCACCCAGGAGGCGATCGAGCGACGCCAAATGCTTGACCGATTAGATAATATCAATATGGATACAACAACTAATGGCGACGATTCCAAAGCGCCATCGGTTGATGAATCACGATGCACAAAAGCTTCATTCGCCTCAATATGGTCGCATTGTTCCAATTCAAGTTTTGATCCTTTCTTCAGAGCATGGAATCCTAATTCTGATCTTCACAAAGAAACGCTGGCCGTAATTGCAGGCACCACACAATTGCTCGATACAAATAAGAGAGAACAAACCGATGAGGAGTATTGCAATATGCTTATGAAAGTTTTGCAAAACGAATCGGCCGGTGACAAAATTATCACTGGTACTGCTCTAGCTCTTAGTTTTGTGATGCGCCAAGCTACCGTAGAAGACCTGAAGAAAAACTATGACAGCTATTACGCCGTATTGTCTAAAGCGCTCATGACACACTCTAAAGGAAAGAACAGATCGTTAAAAAAATCACTCATTAGATGCTTATCTAGTTTGGCACGTGCTGCCCCACAAGGTAAAAGATCGTTCGAGCCCAAATTGCGTAAACGTATTAACATAATGTTAAGGCACCTTAAATTGCAAAGTAAAGTTCAGTTGTGATTTGCGAATACAAAAAATTCTTAATATCAAGTTATTCTTATCTACGGCCGACCTTTTTCTTCTTCTTTTGTGCTACTGGTCTCATTTGTCGTGGACCTTGGCTAGCACCAGCCACAGGCGCTGCTGGTTTGTTGCTTTTAGCTAACGGGACTGCATCAGCTTCACTGACAGCACCTTGGGTGCCTCGAATAGCGGCTGTTTCACCCGCAACGCCACCTTGCTTGCGTTGCTGGCGATCCTTTCGGCGTGCATTGTAACTGGAACGTTGCCATTTGGGCAACCAGCGCTCTGGATCGGGACCAGCTGGATCCAAGTGTTTTGGCAAACGCTTCTTGCGGTGCTTACATTGCTTTCGTGACTTGACAGGACGATTTTCTGTATCCTCAGTCGGTTCAGTCGATTGCTTTTGCTGTTTGTTCTGTGCAGTTCTAGAGGTTCCAATGACTCGGGTGAATACCGTCTGACGTTGTCGCATGCCTCTTTTGCCAGCTAGCGCTTTCTTTACGTACTTAGTGCCGACGAACCAGTTCTCATCTTCCAAGGATAAAATATCTATTGATTCAATGATCTCCTCCACAGAGGGCAACTTTTCGAAACATTTTGGATTTGTTTTCAAAGTGTCAGGGGCTTCTAGTTGCGCGCTTACAACGATTGCTGCCAGATTGGAGTTGCGTTCTTGGATGTTTTCTTCACCGAAACCACGCTCTATCAACGACATGTAGGTGTCGTAGGCTTCTTGATAACGCTTTTGACGAAAATAGGCCTGTGCTTTCAAGTCCAATACTTTGCAGTCCTCCTCGAGAGGCGCCAAACATTCTAGACATTGGTCGAAACGATTCAGACGATAATGACAATAAGAGAGTTCATATACGAGTGAGTCTCTCGACGGACTGTTGGTTATCAACTTGAATGCTTCATTTATGTTATTGTTATGGATAGCGGCGGCCACTTTGCGGTGGACGCCATTGTTGTCCGCAGGCATTGTCCTGGTGCTACTTTAGTAGAATTTCTAATCGATAATTGAGGAATGGTCATTGATGAGAATGCAACGTCAATTTTACATCGTCAAAAAGGAAAACAACAATTCAAGCACAGCTGATCGAGTAATCCTGCAGGAACACGCTGCTTGAGTCGTTTTTTCGAGTTATTCGCGTTCGAAATTGAAACTTCCGATTAAATACAGGAAATCATTTGGAAAGTACTATTATTACGGTAATAGAGGGTTGTTTTAATGATTTAGATCTCAATCATAAGTCGTACGTATCATCGCGCAAATTAAATGATTGAATGTTTTGATTCGTTAAGCGACGCCGTTTAGATAACTTGGACAGTCGGTTAACTTCTTCTTGTGCAATCTCATCTATGGATTTAAGCTTTCGTTGTGGTATGTGACGTTGAAATGCTTTACTCCAGTCTCCAGTCAATCGGAATTCTAATAATATACCCAACACGTGATTAAGGCACAGAGATTTTGTTCCAGCACGCCAAGCAACATACTGATCGAGAGGTAGGCGTCTCGATCGAATACCTTGCTCTTTTGCTTTGGCTGACGTAAGCTGTCTTCGTGATGATTTGTCATTGAGGACACCGATAATGAGCACATCGTCTTCTGCTAATTTGGTGAGTGTTTGGTTTGAATGTGGTGTCAAATAAATCAGACGTTCACGATCGAAGTGCTTAGTGTAACAATCGGGCGTGACGGTGATCATTGAATTCTGGTGTAAATTGATTAAAGCTTTTGATTCTAACCATTTGGCTGTGTAGCCCTCCTTATTATAGTTGCACATCCACAAATCAAATGGATTCTTGTACGCGTATCGATTGAGGCCGTAAAGCACTTGTATTTGTTCAGCTACATTGTGGCAGTCTTTGCGGACCATATGTGGGTCGAAGTCAGCGTCTAGTACCAGTTGAGGTCCAAAAATAGCCGCTTGTCGTAGTCGGCTTTCTGATCGACCACGCCGGGCTGTTCCGTCGTTGATGCGCGGGAACAAGGAATTGTGCCACAGCCCATAAATGATTTCACCGTTATCGTCTAGCAAACCGGCTCGCGTGGGTCCATATCGTGAGACAAGCTCCTCTTTTCGCAATTCGCGCAATTTGGCACGCGATTCTTGCTCCATATGTTTGGTTCGTTTCGTGGATAGCTTGGCCATTTCGCGTTTGAACAAAAACTCAATATACCTCTCACGTGATGTTGTCGTCCATTGTTCCAGTTGCAGAAAGTCTTTCATTTGGTTGAGATCGATGTTACTGGGCACACGACCGACACGATTGTATTTGAAATATTCGTATTCTCGTAGCACTTCCTCAACTTTAGCTCGATCTTCGGCTGTCTTGATGATGGGCTCGAAATCTTCAACTGTCATAGGAACAAATATTCTCTCCTCAAGATGATCAACGTGGTACTGTTTGTTGTTGTTGCCGGTAGAGTTACTGTTGGCCTGGCACATGGACCTGACTGCAACCCGTAGCTCACGTGCCACAAATTGTCTGATATGGGGTAGAAATAACGATTGCATTGCCAATTTTGACGCTAACTTTTATAAAAGTTCATACCAGCAACAAAGGTGATTCCTACGAGATGTGGAACAAATTTCATTGTGATTTAATCAAAACGGCATGTGTGTGCGCTACGAACAATGCAGCGTGCGCAAGCGCAAACATTAGCTGCCCACGAAATCAGCTGTTCTACGTGTGAGACGCGAGTGGAAGTTGATTACGTAAAAACCCCGCGCTGGGATTCGCACCCTCGCTCGTTATTTGTCGTAACGTCGATGAGTTAACGTCTCCCTTGAATATGCAATGTGTTCAAGTAAGTTCAATACACGTAGCACACGTATTTTCACGTTGATTCTATTGCCACTAGTCTGACATTTCGACTTTCCGTAAATCTGTTAACGTTATGTTAGTGTTGTTGTTGTCGTGTGCGTGTGCGTGTGCGTGTGCGTGTGCGTGTGCGTGTGCGTGTGCGTGTG
>JAIFTH010000482.1:0-25868 GCA_019968535.1 Fragariocoptes setiger | reverse complement strand
GCAGGTGCACGAAGCGCCACCTGGCGAAGCGAATAGAACGAACACGATCATCACAGAGCCGCTGTCGATTTTGAAGCTCGCGCCACGCGTCAGCTGGAGATTTCAGACCTCGTGGCACCGGTCAGCAGCTGACCGTCAGCTGTTCGAGCGAACGAATATTTCGCTCACATGCGTCACAACACATTATTGAGCTTCGCATCAGGATCAGAATCGTCTCAAAAAGACTCAACGAAAAAGAGACGCGTTTCTCTGCGGAGAAAAAATCAACCTAATATCGTTGGGGAGAACGAGTCGTCAGCGAAAAAAGCTAGAAGCTCCTCTAGCATCAAAAAGACATTTCAGACCAACATCAATCAGTGGCGTACTCGCAAAGACAGCAATTCGAATGTAATTGATCCCTCTGGCACGACGCTCTCCTTTGAGGAGAATTCGACATCAAACACGCCAAAGCTCGCTGACACGACCGAACAACAAACTGACACAAAATCGTTATTGCTTGACATCAGCAAAAAAAATACAGGTGACGATACTTACACAACTAAGACATCATCTAAGAGAATATGCTCGCATGGAGCTGAAGAATCGTGATTTGGGCCTCACCATGATCCACATGGAAGGCAACAAGGTCGAATCAACTAGGTGGCTCGAGGAAACAGTCGAATGGTCGCGGCGGACCAAATTTGGCGCAGTAATCTGGGCGTCTAAATATTCCACGAATGTTGAATTCACGAACCAACACTGCAAAACCGAGCATCTCAAGTTTCTGGAGAACAAGCCTTATTGTCACTTGATTGGACCTGTTTCTCGACCATTCGTTCCCTGTAAGTTGGTCAGGTACAAACCGAGTTGCCTGGAAACATCAAGAAAATCATCATTGAGCAAAACGACCTCGATGAAAATCAGGTTACGGACTTTTCAATCGGTGTTGTTCATGAGAAGAAGGCAGTCTCCATAGCTTACTTCAAGGTGTCATTTATTCCCAACAGCAACGATGCCTAAAAACAGTATTTGTGTAAACCGATAGTGGAAGAAGGACGTCAGCAAGGGACTTGGAGTCGGCGTGACTGTAACTAAGTAATTTTAATAAACACGCAGTGATAATAGTAATTGACGAAACAAAATGCTCCCATGGGATTTAAATTTGTGTCGAAATCGTCAATGGCGCGCAGGATGGTGCGTCTGCATTCATTAATTCTATATTACATAGTATCGCCAAATGTTAGTTGTTCTTCTCAAGATCGTAAACACTATCTAGACATACAAGTAAATCGTCATTGTGCACAACAGCAAACTATAGAATGCTAGCTTTAAGTTTCGCTCCTTGCGCCAAAGCTAGCATTGATCGGGTGAGGCAAAATCGCGCCTGACTTCAGAAAATGAACTCTTTGCAAACTCAAGCAAGCCACCGTATCAAGTTACAGCGGGTTTCTTATTTTTTCCGTTCGTGGGATTTATTCTTTATTTTAGGTTTCTAAATTTTCTGCTCGATGGGTGATAGAACTGTTTGCATCAAGAATCTGATCTCAACTGATCATAGACAACTCGAACATGGTTCCATCAAAGGGACTCTGGAAATTGACAACTTGTGCGGTCGTGGCAAGTCTCATACTGGCGCTTTCCGTATCTTCGGTGGATGCCTGTGAGTGCTACTCCATGGGCTACATGTCCGGGGAACACTCGCCTGACTGTATGCACTATTATTCGGGACACAAGTGTTCTGGTCATGAGTCCATGAACAACTTATATGACAGCGGACATCTGATAGGTTGTATTCATAATCCGAACCGGTACAAATATGCTAAGGGCAATTATGACAGTGGGGAACAAGAACGAGTGTTGCAAAAGGACGCCACCAAGTTTTGCAAGAAGGACAAATTACTCAATCCATCGAGGTTCCATTACAACTTCGGCGAAGACAAATTGCAGCTACCATTGGAAAAAATCATGACAGGAAGAATAAGAGTTTACAAAAATCAACTTAAGGAATTCATTGTGTATTGTTATCTTTCAGATATCAGTGTGCCTAATGTTTACATTCTTAAGGCAAGTCTACGATATATTTATTTCTTAAAATAACATCATCATTTATAAATATCATTGATACTTCCCAATCTTACACTTCAATCATTCTCACATTTCTGCAAACAAAAAGGTTCGTCGGGTGATGCAAGATCCTGTTAACGGTAATCTCACGACTGCGTTCTCGCACACAGTCGTAGGAGTATCCCATGATAAAAAAACAATTTTCCCAGTCGTGCATGTTCCAATTAACAATCCCGAGATTCCAATGCTTTGATCAATCAAATCGCTGGAGATCAATCAGATCATATAAAGACAATAATCCCTCCGCCATTCATTGTGCTCACAAGTATGAATACTAATAAACACATAATTTGAGTATGATTATGAAGCTCGAAAGTTTCTAGAAGCGCCCCATATCGTGCATTTCAACTATATCTATTCTCGAAGTTTACATGCCGAAGTCGTTAGTTTAATACAAAAAGACTTCACAGTCATTACTTTCGGTTATCTAGGTAATCTTGATCAAAACTTTCAGTCGAGCAAGTTTACATAAAGTTTAAGAGACGAACTCTCATCACTCTTGCGTTCATCGCCGTGCTTGCGGCATGACTCTCAGTCCTGCAGGCTAATAGCCACAGCTGATTTCTCCGTTGAACCGTCTACATTCCGCGCGTGGATAGTTCCAAGTTTTGTGAAAGCAATAACCATCACCTAATCGATAAATAATCATCCATTAGAGCAATTAGTTTTATACGCTGCATGCCTCATACTTTCATTGATCTCATTATATAAATTTCTATATCACATATACGCATATCGGAAACCAGGATTATCGGCACTCGTTCGAAACATGGAGCACGAACCAGAAATGTCATTGTCAGACAAGGTGGCTGCTATCGATGCACGTGACAAAATTTTGCGAGGCCAAACAAAGAGACAGACCGAGTTAAGCAAAGCCACATCCAATCTAGGCGTCTGCACAGATATGTGTCCTGAGCGTGAGAGATATTTTAGGTGCGACATCAATCAGGTGTCGATATTTGAAATGGAAGATGGAAAACCAGATCATTATGCTATGGTGAAAGAATATCGAAGAGCCGGTGCTGATCAAGAGGAGCCTTTACCGCACGAATTGAGGTCCATGAGCGCGCTCAAACGGACTATGGATTATCTGATATGCAACATTATGGATAAGGCCGACGTCAATCCTAGTCTCACTGGTGAATGGTACGATTTCTTGTGGAACAGAACGCGTGCCATCAGGAAAGATATCACACAGCAGAACATATGTGATCCGGATTGCGTTGAATTAATTGAAAAATGCACACGCTTCCATATCTACAGTGCCTATTCGATGAACGGCGAAGATACGGCCATATTTGAGCCGAAAATCAACTTAGACAACATGCACAAGTGCATCAGTTCTTTACGTCAGTACTATCAAGATTTGTCCCTCAAGAATATTGAATGCCCCAACGAGCTAGAGTTCCAACTTTATGAGCTCTTATTAAACTTGGTCAATCCCGAAGGCACGAGGCTGATATTATGTGACAAGCGATTCATGCGCAAGTTTATGCACCGGCAAGAGGTGATCTTTGTACGACAAATTATCGATGCATTTACCAACAATGACTATGTTAGTTTCTTCAAGCTTATTCAATCCGATGATTGCAGCTACCTCAATTCGTGCTTGTTATGCTTTTACGTAAACAGCGTGCGTGCCAAAGCTTTAGAAATCATCATTATGGCTTTCACACCTAGTTCAACTGCATCGCCTGTTCCATATCCAATGCAATCGATTATCTCGGATTTAGGATTCGATGACGAGGCCGACATGCGTAAATTTACCGATCAATTTGGCATTCAAATTCGCGACAACCATCTAATACTAAGTCGAAGTATCGTCAATCTAATCAAAGAGAAGCATTACCAAGGCTTAGATCCACCCAAGTCTGTTAAATTGGTGGATTCCAAGCGCCTCGCACGAAGCGTGGGAGAAATCATCAACGGTGGTCGGTTACCTCAGAATCCCTACCGAATGCATCCATTACAAGACAGTTTCAAGACCCGTCCAACAATCGTCAATGAGCCCGAATTTAATAGAGTTTTTAATGCACCTGCCATTTTGGAAGATCAACAAATGAAACCAGTTGCTGAACAACAGTATCTTAGTAAAGAAATGGTGTCAGTATTTGCCGAACAAGCGCTGGCACAATTGATGGATCATTGTACCAAGGAACTGATCTCTAGTGTTGCTCAAACTGAAATCAAAAATGAAATCCAAGCAAGTCACTACACAAATGTCATAGTAGATTTTTGTTGCAACAAAATGGTAAGAGAGTGTTGCCATTTACAAATGGAAGAGGCTGAACGTCAATTCAATTCACTCATAAATCAACTAAAGGAAAATGTGATCAATCAAGCCGTCAAGCACCTGTTGCACTCTATAGCAAGTGAAGTTTTGACTGAAGAAACGCGACGTCAAATTGATCGTCGAATGATTGAATTTAACAACTCACTTTTGAGCAGTGTCATCCAGAGCTGTATCATCGATATAGCGACAGAGATCTACGATGAAGCTCGCGCAACCAAAGAAGTGTATGAGCAAATAGTCAAACGAAGACACTTGCGCTTGATGTCGAAATACTTGACACTTTGGTACAGAACTTGCGCTGTTCGAAAGCGCCAAGCCATATGTAGGGACTCATTTCCAGCCGCACCAATAGGTGCTTACGCAACTACTTCACCTCGGCAATCAGCTGAGTCGTCATTGGACGTTGCTCCGGTCACACCTGTTGTGGAAGTAGTATCTCCAATCATCACTAACTCAGGTGAATCGCCAAACAATCGTCAGTTGCTAAGCACGCCGATCAGCATGAAACGGCCTCACTTTTCATCAACGCCCGCTGATACTCGGGACAGACTATCCGAGCATGATAACACGGGTCTTTGTTGGGATACAGATGCGAGCTTGGTTTGGGATCATTATGATACACCGTTCTTGGAAGATATGTGCCAGCAAAGAAAAAAGGCACGACACTCGCCACTGGACATTCAACTACAGATATTTAGGAGTAAATTCGAGGAAGAGAAAAAGGCTAGTCGACACATGAAAAACTTTCTCACTATATTTACGCATATCCATATGGCATCTGAATCGCCCAGCTCGCCAGATCAAGAACTTGAATGATGTAACCGAATTGCTGATCTGACGTTAAGATTCCTTATATGATTTGTTGTTTTATTATCATTATTGCTGTACAAACTGGTTGTGAAATATAAATATGACGATCTTACAGTTCACCCATGAGAATGTCAGGCGTAAAATAAGTAATGATAATTGTGGCACCGGCACGACGAAACGCGGCCACTTGCTCTTGCATGGCTGTGCGCAAATCCAATAGATTGGCGCGTGCCGCCAGCTTTAGCATCGAGTATTCGCCTGACACATGATACACTGCAACAGGTACATCGGTATGGCGCACACTAATCTCTCGCACAATGTCCAAATACCAGGAGGCTGGTTTTACCATCACAATATCAGCACCGTGGAGTAGGTCGCGTGCAACAGCGCGCATAGCCAATGCTTTTGAACCAGGTGGAAGTTGGTATGATTTTCGATCTCCAAACGCCGGGGCACTGTTGGCAGCCGTGCGAAACGGCCCATACAGGCATGAGGCAAACTTGACCGCGTAGGCCAGTATCGACACGTGCGCGTAACGATGTTCGTCGAGAGTGTGTCTAATCGAGCGCACGTGTCCGTCCATCATGCAACTGGGCGCTACGACATGTGCGCCGTATCGAGCGTACGTCAGCGCCAATTGTGCTATCATCGTTCGTGATGCCGGTCCATCGATAGCCAATTGCTCCGAGTCGATCGTGTTTGAACTCTTGGACGCGTGTCGATGCTTGTTTTCGTGACTCGATAACGACTCTAGGCTTTCTTCTTCTTCTTTGATTCCCTTGGCGTTATCATCGTCACTATCGTCGTCGTCGGCCTCGATTAGTTGATCGCAACTGGCGCGTCGTTCTAGCGACTCCCTATGGCTAGTTTGTTGTTGCTTGCTGATGTTATTTGTAGATTGCAATGTCGGAACGTTGTAGAACACAGCACAATGTCCGTTGGCCGTGTAAGCGCACAGGCAAACGTCGCAAATTACCAGCAGCTCAGTTAGGTGGCGCCTCAGCAGAGGTATCAATTCGAGCACTGGATTGTGTTCGGTGCTGGTTGCTCGATAGATCAATTGTTCGTTTTCCTCCAATTCGCTTGTTGTCGTATTGTGTCGATTCTTGCCGGACGGTTCTTGTGTCTCGCACTGGTCATCGTCACTAGTGTCAACGCTAGTTGAACTCGCACTACGTCTTCGTGAGTGTTCTCGGTTGGTATCGCTCACTGTTGGATCTACACCTGATGAACATGACGCCGATGGAGATGTCAACGAAGAGCTTGAAGCGTGTGATGAGGTCGATGACGACGATGACGACACATCGGCTTGTTTAGCGGCAGCTGCCACTGCTGCTTCTGCTCCCACTGGTGTTGTTGCTGACGCTGAGGCTGCTGATGATACATTGGCCAAAGTGTTAGATGACGGAACTGGAAACAAGAGTACTGCTCGTAAACCAAAAGAACGCACCAATGGTATCAAATAATCAAGAGCAGCCATTGGAGAGTAGCGAGATACGCCCGGCATTGATTCACCAATGGGCTCGACGCGACGCAGCTCTTCCTGACCGCTCACAATAAACATCGGCAGCACAAAGTCGGCGTGATGGCTCACATCGGACCTCTGGCATTGCCAATGGCGTAGCATGACATGCGATTGTGTCTGATGTAACCTATCAAAAGGCATGTCTTCGTTTCGTATGAACTTTAAGAGTTTAATCCAGTTG
Source organism: Fragariocoptes setiger (assembly GCA_019968535.1). Classification (NCBI taxonomy): domain Eukaryota; kingdom Metazoa; phylum Arthropoda; class Arachnida; order Trombidiformes; family Phytoptidae; genus Fragariocoptes; species Fragariocoptes setiger. The sequence continues at coordinate 18,956 of JAIFTH010000482.1, read as the reverse complement.
AATGGTGCTTGGTCCCCGTTATCCTGACACTAGTGATATTTGACAATGGTCTCTATTAGTGTATCTTCTCTGAATGACTCCAACAAAAATGTGGCCTAATGTGTCTAAAGTCAGAAATTGCTATAATTAGCTATAATTTTTTTTACAAAAATGAGGCTAGCTTTATATTTTGGTATAATCACAGTCAAATATAATCCCTGATTCAGGTGACTTTATTGAATGGCACCACCGTCATACGATGACTTGGCAATTCATTGCCTAAGCAATTTGTAACGAACCAAAGCCACTATTTGCACTAGTCGCATATGCAACTTATTCAAAGTGAGATAGTTGTCGATACAATCTGATTAGATCCATTTCTGATTTGAGCGGAACAAATAAAGCATTACCGCGGCAATCAAAAATACATGTCACTCACTCGGAACGATCACGCACTTTTTGCTAGCGATCCTCCAGAGATCGATTCAACAATTTATTAGACAAAGGCAGTCAACTTCTAGATACGAAAACAAAGCCACAGTTTCATAATGGCACTATAATGTAATTAGAGAATTTCGTCCGCTTCCATGCAGGTTGGTCTACACGAGTCTCAATCAACTTAATATGATTGGTCTGCGCCCGAGCCCAATTGTCTCGATTCCTCTTTGGTTTCTGATTTCCATTAAGTGTGGGCAGACTTCAATTTAATGGGGCGAAGCTTGAGCGACAGCGTGCACGCTATCTGCCCAGTTGTAAATAGGCGACGCAGCAACAGGTGAACCCCATCGACAGTCGGACTTTTAAACCGGTCAACGATTAGTTGTCAACTCCACAGTTATGCACTACCAAAGTAATAGCAAGCGCACCCCAAATTCGCCAGCGAATGGTTCCAGTCGCCCAATTCAGAGCTCACCTGACGCGTCAGGTAGAACCGAATCATGTTTACCTTCCTGTCCAAAGAAAACCAGTCGTTTTGCCTTCATAGCTCAGCGGTTAGAGCGTCTGTCTTGTAAACAGAAGGTCGAGAGTTCAAATCTCTTTGTGGGCACCAGTTTTTGCCTCGGTTCTATGGTTTTGTTTCATTTATTTCCGAATTTCGCTTCGTGTACATTACTTTTCATCAATCATTGATTTCAACTTTCGGTTGATATAAATAATCCTCCAATAGGTTTTCTGTTTGAATATTATCCGAATCGAACAATAACCAAATGATAGCGGAAAGACTCAAACAAGGTAACGCGAGGTTGACGAATATCTATGTTGAACAAATGAGCTCCCACTTATTTAAGGGCAGTGCATATTTTCGCCTCGTTGGCACGTTTATTATATTGTCAAGTGGGAGGTTGTCAATTAGTTACACTACAGATAGGCGTTGGAATTTGGAAAATATCATATCAATAGAGTTATTTTGGTTGGTTGCTCCTCAGATACGATCTAGAAAGCCTGCTCGTTGGGTGCATAGTTGTGCAAATCATAGATCGAAAACAAGCGTGCTTGATACTGGCCATTGTCGGCTATATCAGAATAAGCAGCACTGGGCGTACATGCACTCGAGTTGATTCTGGACAAAATAATTTCATAATCGTTAACGATACGATTCATTTGACCTAAACCGCTGACAGGATTTGTTTGTTGCCAGTGTTTGCTGGATATCGTTGACTTTTTGTGAGGCACATCGGTGATGATGTTTGGCGACGACGTTGTTTTTCCAAGATTCATGGGCATCATACTCGGATCGAGGGTAGTTTGCAATGTGTTGTCCAATGATCCAATGCCGAATTGTGATCTCGATTGTCCGTTTTTGAAGATAGACTTTTTAACACTGATGGCTACATTGCGCGATCGTGAGCAGTAGAGAACGCTAATAATCAGGGACACAAGGAACACGCCGATAATGATCAATACATCAGCGCCAGATTGTGACACATAGTGACCATAAGCGATGGACGTTGAATCTGAGAACAAATCGTTGTGAGTATCATCGAAAATACTACAATAATTACATTGTGCATCAATGTATTGTGTGGCAACTTCAGATTCGTGATCCAGGTTACGTTGAGGCATCAATAATGCTTGAATTGACGGCGGCAACGGTGGCGGTGGCATAAACATGATATCGTCAGGTGGTGGCTCAAAGTCACACTCATCATTGCAGAGCTTCATGAACGGGGTATCGATAGAGAGCTGATCTGTCATGTTCAATAGTTAATGTGCAAATTTGTGCAAAATTTTGTCATGAATTATTGTAGAAAGAAGGGATTTCTCATTCGAAGATTTGTATGAATAGTGCGTTTTGAAGCACCTGCGTTCATGCAAGTCGAATGCAGGTGCTCTCACCTGTTCGAGCAGACAACAAAGAGGCTGATGACCGCGTTCACAGTGCCATTGTGGCCAGTCCGTTGTCCAAAAGTAGACTCATCCGTTCAGAACGCACACAGAAGAACACACGCACACACGCAAATACTCACACAAGTCAGACACAGCGCGCTAACCACTGCACGGCTTAGGTCAGTGCGAATGGTCAGGACGACTTGAATCGTGCGCGAAAGCCCAACTCAAGTCCAAATAATTCTAGCTCTCTTTTTAGTGTAAGCTCTACTTAGATTGAATTGCTCGGTTACGCAGCGTAGCTGAGCAGGGAACGAATGCCCATGCCTAGCACAGCGTCGGTAAGGCCTCGATTCAAGGAAGGGAAATTTGCTATACAAGTAAATAACATCATCAAGATTCATTCAATATTCAACTTTCTAACTTCCACACACAAGAGGCTTAAGAGAGGCCTTCTTTAGAGTACGTCAGGTAGCACGTGGAGCCAAAATTTGATTTGCCAGGGAAAGGGACTTCCTTTTAAAAATATTGCCTTTTGAAAATATTCCTTTTTGAGCATCTTGGTTTCATGATAATTGATTTTGTTTGGAGATTCGTTCGATGAAACGATGATTGGATGATAGATAGAATATCAACCAATATGACAGTTGTCTTTACCGATCTTATTTACCGAGTGAAAGTTTGACACACATAATATGCGACACATAAAGAGAAGCTTATCATGCGGTGTCGAAATGCTCAATTGTGGCATGTTAACGTTGCATAACGATTAAAGCGCCATTACATTTGCAATATGTCACGAATTGCGGTTGTTGTTGTTGCTATTGTTGCTGCCTCTGCTTGAAAGATCGATTCAATAGAAAGACAAACAACAGTTACCACGCCGAATTTTACCATAGTTCAATCGATCTGTATAGCTTTGCTATGTGTTCGTATGTTGGCGAATATGTGCCTGTGTATGTTTATCTGGGGCACGGAGATGATAATATGTCAGATATCAACTACCAGATTGGCAGTGAACAACAGGAATCATAGGGCGAGTGTCATGAGTTGGGCACATGCACAAAGTTTTACAAACTTTGGATGTTTCAAACATCATAGAATGAAGTGACATGAATTCAAGCATGCAACTTGTGCTGGTGTCAATGGTGAAAACAGCTCTCATGAAAATTTAGCTCCTCTCACACTCGATTACAGAGCGATACAAATAACAACGATAACAACAACGAAAATCATCAAAAAAAAATATGAACGAAAACAACAACAAGCCTGAGTATTGAGTAATCGAGAGAGTTTACGTAAAGAGTGCGAGAGAGAGAGAGAGAGAGAGAGAGTGAACTCGCGCGTCAACTTCCGCGATAAGATTCATCAAAGTCACATAAACTGATTACACATGTACATCGGATTACACAGTGGTAATTTAATTTTATAAGGCTAACCAATTCATTGAACCAACCATTCAAATGCATTGATGTTTGCTCTAATGTTTGCATGGGATCTTTTTATTTATACGGCATGCAGTTTTGCGATTCCAATTGTCCAATCTTATGTCTGCTGGTCTGTCTGTCTGTCTATCGGTTTGTCCTTGACGTGAATCCGTGTACTCGTTAATCCGTCTATTTGTTTGCTATATATGTTTGTGATAACAATCATTAATGAATCATCAGTATTTTCTCGACGAATCAGAATTTGTCGCCGATTGTGCTTGTGATGTTTTTTTCGAAAACAGGCATCTGAGTCGTTGACGTTCTTCCTCGTTTTTCATGCGCTCACGAACGCTTAGATCGTCGAGCATTTTGAGGATTGACGCTTTCGAGCTTGGCTCCAACTCCAGACAACGTGCATAATCGTTTCGAGCATCATTAAAATTCCACACGCTGGCATGTGCTCGGGCGCGCCTATAGAACGCCTTAACATTGTTGGGATCTTTATTGAGTACCTCCGTGCAACAGCGTATACATTCATAGTACTCGCCTTGGGCCAATTTCACTTGGGCCATGTTCAAGAAGAACGGGATCTTCATATTGTCCAATCGATTCCATTCGCTGCACTTGGGGTTCTCATCCATGGCTAATGTTTCTAATATTGAAATACCTTTCTCGTACGCCCTAAGGGCTCTATCATAATTGCACTCGCCATAGTGCCGATTGCCGTCTTCGCGCAACCTTGGCAACAATTCCATTTTCTCTTGCGGACTTAATTGCCAAGTGTCACGTTCATAATCTTGCGGTGGTTGAACAGATATCAGCTCAAATGTAAATTCGAATATTTCTGGTGGGCTTTTGACAAGATCATTCAGATCTTTGTAAGGTGAACGGTGAAAGTTCATACAACAATTGTGACTACTAATCATATCATGCTCATTGTCACCGCCAACATCGTTAGATGAACTGGAACTAGTTAAACCGGTGCGTGAGTTAATGTTGTTGGTGGCATGATGAGTTGGCTTGAGTCCACAATATTTGCGATATATCTTTGATACGACAACATAATTCAAACAAATATAATGAGTGGTGGGGTCATCTTTGACTGTCAAGCGGCAAACTTCGCCGCATCGCATTGCCGACAAGCAAGATTCCCAGATTGGTAATTTGAATTCTTTACCATAAACAGTCTCCATGGGTTTGTTGGCACCAATTACGCGACTGTCATCGATGACAATCGGTTGATTGAACCATTCAGGTGAACGATAGATGACAGTCTTGAAATGATAAGTTAATTTGGAGTCAGTCATTATGACACCGGGATCCGTTTTGCCTGGATAAATAATCTCGCGTTTTAGAATAGACATTGTGGCGATTGTATGTAATTTTTGTCTAATTGACTGAGTGAAGAGGTTTGTTTGTATTGGCTGGATTTGAACCCCAGGTGTCTGTCTCTCCTTCTCGTCGAATGGAAGCTTTTTCTAAGGTCTAGTTATGATACAAAAACGATGAATTGGTGCGTTTTTAGTGGGCCGTTTTGTTATTCGTGTGGGATTGAAATCGGTGTAATCGGTTGTGGGGACCAGTTATCCAATTAGCTTTCTCGATTCATATAGCTCTGTTTAGGTTGATGGCATGGTGTTAGTGTTGTTGTAATTGTTATAGTTAGCTAGAATGATTGACACACACTCACTCATTCTCAAATGACAAGTGACACACGACAAATACTAAATCACGTTCAATATTGGTGGCACATGGCTTATGATTCATTCTCTTAAATATTTAGATATATATATCTATACTCGCTATATTGCTCGATACATTATGATTGCATTATTTTGACTTATTTAATTCACGTTTTCTATTGCGAGATCAATAATCACAGTTAATATTACTTGCTTTGTTAAATGTCCACGTGGACAGATACACATCCATATAGACATAAACATAGACATATACAGCTGTTATGATGTTGGCTGTTGGTTGGTTCGGTTGCTGTTGCCACTGTTGTGGTGTATGATGATGATGATGCCGACGTTGTTGCAACTATTGATTGTTACACTTATCACACGACCAGACAACATAAAACACAGTCCGTTGCCAGGTGAAATGTTTCCAGTGTCCTATTGTTCTCACGACGACGACGACGGCTACGACAACGACGACGACGATGACGACGATGAGATCATCGACAAAACAAAAACATCGACAACAACCAATGATCGACAAATAATAACGACAATGATCTTTCGACCAATTTGGACGCCTACGAGCCGATGTTAGCTGATGATATAGCTCGTGGTGTTGCTAAAGCTTCAGATACATATACACAGACAGAGATACACACATCACCCTCTTTCTGTCGTAGCTCGCTGCTTGAATGTATTGTTGAGAAGCAGAGCAGTGTATTCCAATGTGTAGTAGTGTGCTATGCCTAGCTATGCGCTATATATCTAATAGTCTACTATTTGCTATTGCGATTGCTGCCGCTGCCGCTGCTGCTGCTGCTGGTTGTAGTTGTGTCTAGGGTTGCGAATTACAGCAATTTTGGCCTAGATTGTTGTGATCGATGGAGCGCCGCGCTCCAGACAGTTAGTCATGTCGTTTGTTGTTAGTCGTAGTTGTGATGGGAGTAGTAGTAGCAGTAGTAGTTTTGTTGGTGAGGATTTCAGCAACCATTTGCTTCATGCTTCATGATTATTTCTAAGGACGTCGCTCTCTTACTCGTACTGCAGAAGCTCACCCTTACTAGTATATACACTCACTTTATTAACATTGCACTCTCGTCTCTTTTAGCGCTTTCAGCGAGCTGCGACTGCATCAGATTCTTGTCGTTGGCAATGCGAAGCTCCTGCTCACGACTGTCTGTCAGCAATTGAACAGCTGATCCGTGAAAACACGCCATCAGGACCTGATGATCAGGTGAAGCCTGCTCGCTGCGTCATGCGCGTTGTTGCGTAAGCGATTCTCTCGGCTTTCACTAGCCTTTTACGGTACAACGTGTACGCCAACTTGAACATTGTGTGAGATTCCAATTGTTGTTGTGTTATGACGCAGTGTTAGTGGACAGACATGTCTGTTGTACCCATCGTGAACACTCAAACTCCAATGTCCTTGAAAAGTCACCAAAGTCAAAGATAATAGTTTTTTTTCTCAAGGGGTGAAAGACGCCACGACTTGGCTGAAAGAGTTAACGTTTAATTCGAGTTTGTTTTCAACTCTAGAGATCTTTAAAGTTTTACAATAATCTGGGCAAAACATTCATTCTCACAAATTAACATTAAGGAAGCCTGCTAGCTCTAGCTAGCGATGCTTCCGAAATTTTCGACACATTCTAAATGCTAAACAAGGAATCTACTGATTTCGAAATTTCTATCTGTTCGCTTGATTTCTTCTAGCTTGATATTCCTTCGCATCACATTTTTACAGATACGTTCCTTGATCCCTTTGAGAGTTTGAGGCCATTGTTTACTAGTTGGAGACCATATTTTAACGTCATGATCAAGCCCTGAACTTGCCAATACTGGCATAAACGGATGTCTTACTATACAATTGATCGACCCGCGACTGTCACCGTACAGAGAACATACAATGTGAGCTGACTCATAGTCCCATCCATAGATGTATCCATCATCGGAGCCGCTCAAGACAAAATTGTCACCGAACCAAGTGCAACCTTTGATTGTTCGATGATTACGGTGGCCTTGGTATCGGCACTCGGCTTGATACTTTTGGGCATCAAACACAAATAGATCATAATCATTGTACGATGCTAGTATTTTGGTGCCGACAGAATTGTAAACGGCACAAGTGAGGCTCAATTCTGGCTGCGAATTCTCTAACAGCAAAGTTTTCGGAAACAAAGTATTGATAGGTTCAACGTCACTTGGATCATTGCAAACGTGGAGTGATGATGTCGATGGCGCTATAGTCTCATGAATAGTTGCCGATGGCATTCTTCTTCGATCGTATAAATAGATGAACTGTGAGCGTCCGCCGGAGATTATTTTGTGACTGTCCAATGGATGAACGTCAATTGTAAATAGGGGTGTGAGCCTATGACTGATGGGATTGGACACCTCGGCTAATTTGTTGATATTACTGGTACGGAGATCGATTTCATATATGCCCGCATTTTGTCCACATGTCACAATAGTGTGAGGTGAATTGAATACGAATTTGTTTACTTCATTATTCTGTGCATGTAATAATGTAGAGGTGCCTCGTTCGATTTCCAACAGGCGGACGGTTGAGTCTCGTGAGCATGTGATGATTTGATTGTCGCTAGTTCCTGGACACCAAGAGCAATGAAATATGTTGGACGTGTGGCCAGAATCAACTTTGGCTTTAATACGATTGCGTTGCCAATCCCAAATGCATATCAATAGATCGTCGCCTCCTGATGACAATAGATTGCCTTTACTGTTGAATGCTACGGCGTTCACACAACTTGAATGCTCGATTAGTTTGCGGTCCAACTCAAGCCTTTGGATGAAAAATAACGAGTCACAAGCATACTGTTGGAACCAATAAGGATTATGCGCGGTTTTACGAAACATTCGATTGCTGTTTTGACTGGACAAATGACTCTGACGACCACAATTTAATCCGTATGCCCTGTGAAACAACTCCTCGGTTGTCAGCCACCGAGGTCGCGGATAACAAGTGCTCGGTGTCGGATCATACTTTAGATATTGGTCTGGCGAACAATAGACCACACTTTCCTCATCATCGTCATCTCCATCATCGTCGTCGTCATCATCGTCGTCTTCGTCATCATCATCGTAGTCATCATCGTCCTGATCGTCGTCATCATCATCCTCGTCTTCATCCTCATCCTCATCAATGTCCATATCACGGATGGATATAGATTCTTCGTCTTCATCTGCATCATCGAAATGATTCTCCAGCTGATCAATGTCCTCGTCGCTGCTATACGATGTCAATCCATACATTCGGAAGATCCATCCACTATCACCAGCAGGCATTCGGGGACGACGATTGATGCGAACCAACACCTCGGGTACCTCGGATTGATGCTCATCTGAATCCGCCTGATTATTGCAATCGTCACTAGAAGCAATATTATTATCATCAGTAGCAGTGATAGTAGTAACTGATTTTGTAGTCGGTGTAGTTGTAATTGTAGTCGGTGTCCTCAAATGTTCGCTATGATCTGACACGCTCACTGCACCACTATCTGCATCGCAACTCTCTGCATCCTCGGTTGCGTTTTTAATGCACGATGGACTGTTCATTGTTGTTGTTGAGTTTTAAACACATGTGCGAATTAGTTCATCAATAATAGTAACATAGTACAATAATAAGTATACTAGTAATAGTTCATTCTAAATCAAACCAAATATCATCATATCATACAACATTGTTCAGTAACGAGGCCTCAAGATAGGATTTGCTTTAAACAGCTTGTGTTGTTTCTAGCGTGACGTGAAGAATAACATCAAACAGCTGAATGGAAAAGTACACGCAGACGCAAACGTGGTTCACAGAAGAGGTTGAACGCACACACGTTGAGTGTTTGTGAAAGCGAAAGAGAACGAACGAGCGAACAGAACGTGTGTCTGTGTGTACGTCAAGTTGAGCTCGTTGTTGAGCGCCATCTGACGACAAATTTTGATTAAAAAATAGTTCGCTTTACGATCAGCAGTCGATAGATAATCAAAGTTGCTCCAAAGTTGAATTGGAACATTTTTCACGAAGCCGTTATGATCTTGGCGAGTACTAGAAATAAATCAACTTGAGAAAATATGGCTTCTTCATTTTTGTTATTCTCAGTATTTGTTTATTCTCAATGAACAATTCCTCTGTATCATGAATAATAATAATAATCATCATCATTCTTGTAGAAAGTATAAGCTAGTCTATTCATCAGAAACATCCTTTCTTTTGTTCACACGGCGTACTTGCCGGTCAAATGAAGTGACCTGAAAGAGAGAGAGAGAGAGAGAGAGGGAGCCAAAAGAAGCCAGCTTGCTCAATGACCGACGTATCGCGTTACATATACCGTTACGACGAAGAGTTTCATAATAGCTCACTCTTCAATCGATACCACTTTCAGTTCCATTCAACACACGATTGTATTCTGGAAAACACTTTGGTGTAAATGATTGAGTGAAATATTGGTGAAGTACTAATAATTTTACAAAATTTCATTCCCGCTTGGCAATGAGCGGAGCAATGATAATGCACGCGAGGTGTTTCACAAGTATCGTCAATGCATGTTCCGGTGTAAAACCTGAGAGCGTAAGTGCATAAGACTGATGATTATTAGTTTCACTTGCACACAGCGATTGTATTGATGAATAGAAATTTGTTGCTCTTCTCACTGTACGATAAGAGCCGTCACCTGTTGAATGTGTAAAATATGAGTGAGTAAGTATAGCTTCCTACCTCTCACTATGCAAAGTTCACTCACTGGTTTTGTACTTAATATTGCATCGAGATGCTAATTTAGTTTCTCAGTATTCAGTCGTTGTTTACGCAGATACATTTATGACGTAATCAATAGCACCTGACCAGAATAGCGGCTAAGATAATTGGTCGAATGTCGCTTTATGTGTTTGCGATGAGCTTAAGTTGAGAATTTGTTGATTCAATTCAATTCGATTTTTTCCTAGGTTGATTACTTCCATGAGTCAGGTGTATTTACTCTTTTCCTTTATTTTACAACGCTAGTATCAAAGGTCTCACAAAGGTCTGAATCGAGTTGGCAAGTTCGAAATTAGCTTTGTCTTGATGGCCAACCAACTATTACTCGATGATGCTGCAACTATTGGCTATACTACTAGTTAAAGTTCGATGCACTTACTACTTAGCTAGAGACGTCAAACGAGTTAATTGACTCAAATACAAATATCCAACAGCAGCAACAAAAAGTACACTTGTGGTCATTGCACATGCAATAACCACAAGTGATGCGGTACCAGCGGCAATGTTGTTATACATATTTGCTCGTCAACTGTCATGAACGTTGCTGCCTAGACGTTGCTGTTGCATATCTAATTGGTCTAAAATTAGTCGACTGACAGGAGCAGCCTCTAGTAAGGGAGACAGCTGTAAGGATAAAAAAAATGAAGAAACAGCAACGTTTGCGTGTGCTCAAACTGACGTGAGACCCTAGATCACTGTGCACAACGAGGTGATGTTAATCACACTTGATTGTGTATGTATGCCCAAGTAAAATAAAAATAGTAGGAATCAAAATTATTGCAACAATGAAATGGTGAGCGCGCGCGCGTGCGCGTTCATTGAGCTCTTGTATCTAAGGCTGGAAATAAAAAAAAGAGCACGATCAGCATTCTATTGGCAAGCCTTGTTGTTTTCTTTAACACAAGCCAATTTGCCATTTGCCGCCGGAATAATCATACAAGCACTGAAGCAACAGATAACTTCAACAGAGACTGATTATCACATGCAGTGGCATGTAGAAATTATTTGGTCATTCGTGCCAAACTCACTTACGGAGCCAAGCTAATATCAGTATAAAGCACCAATAATCGAAATCGAACTATCATGCAAATCGGCCACAACACTTTGTTTTCTGTGTATGTCGTGCATTCATATTTGTAATGCTCACACACCTGACGCGTGTGTTTGTCAGTTGTCTATGTGCGCAAGATGTCAGTTGATTTAGTATTGTCTGTCAGCTGATATCTGGATGACACAATGCCGGAACTTGGAGCAACTTGCCTGCAGTTTGACGAAGTAACAACAGGAAGGAAGAAAGGAAAAGATTTGGCACGAACAAGAGCATTCTTTTGGTCGGGCTACCAAAATAGTAGTCACTTGTCATACTATCCGTCGGCCATTTCTGCAGTACTATGTTCAACAGAGTAAAGTATCCTTGCTTCATTGATGATTGTTGTAATTGACACAGAGAAATTACTTGATATGATGAGGACAATCATTAGACTGGCAAAATAGTGAGCGCTAAAATGATTTAGCATCCTGGAAAGGAAACAACTGTGTGTGTCCACGCCACACAGACACGGACTCACAAGTATCGGTAGCAACAAGTATGACCTAGAAGCGAAACGAAACGATCTGGTCGGACAAAGTTTACGGCGACAAACACAAAGATCTCTATCGACAAAGTGGCAACTTCATTCATAGCTAGCTAAACATTAATGGCGACAAGTCGTTAAGCCAGACACACAATCTGGCCTCGAATCAGTGTTGATACTGGTGAGTTGGCTGTGACGATGACAGTCAAGATCGATATTCAATTATCGAACTCAAGGTCTCGAGTGTGCCATTCGGGTCTGCTCGATAGCGACGATGCTTGCTAATAAAAAGCAGCTTCTGCTCATGAACATCTGAGGAAGCAATGCTTCTTTCATTGTCGCTGTTCCAAATTAGAATTGTCAACCTACAATAGCAACAAATTGAGTTTGTGTGCTCAACCATGCGAAATGCTTCACAAACTGGACCACACACACACACACACTTACTCTCATGTGGAAACTCATTGATACATGTTCCATGCATGTGAAATACGGGTGACCCTTTTCTAGTGTCTCCCAATCTAAACTGAAATCAAATTCAATCAAGTCGGAATCGGATACAACTTGACCGACTGCTCGCTAGATGGTCTAATTAACGCAGTCTGCTTAATTAAGAAAATATTATTGATAGAAATCAATCATTGGCTACACATTTGTAGTCCCCTGTTGTAGTCCCTGTTTGTTGAAAAGTTGAAAATCAATATTGCGAACCAATTGCGTGTGTGTTCTGAAGTTAGTTTTATCATTCGTCATTAGCGGCATCAGCCTATTAGTGTACATTTCAGCTGCTCGATGCGGTCAAGATTTAAATTTAACTAAACTTTCCATTGAGTTCAGTCGTGTGCTTCAGAAGCTTAACCATACCATTGAGCTCGAGGCAATTTACATTAAACATTGCATGCAGCAGCAACGCCGGCCAAGAACAATGGTCTCATTTAAGGCGGCAGTATCATGAATGATGTGAAAGCTTATTCATGCTTTCACCGAAAATATTAAGTGAAAGAGCGACGAGATTAGTCTCATAATAATAATAGCAATAATAATAAGAGAGTTCTTTCAGGTAAACAATTTTCATTAATGTTTGAGAGAGAAAGACAACGTCACATCCAGGTATGTCGTATCCATCATTGTCATCATCGTCGTTCGTACTAAAGTTAACGAGTATACATAAGGGCAAAAATTAGAAAATTAAAGAAAGTGTAGCTTTTATAAGTTTGATATGATTCGGCGAAATAGCAAGCAACTTTTTAATTCGAATGATTTCTTTCTGAGCTGCTAATATGTTTTTTGTGAACTGTTTGTTTCGGGCTTTTGCCGTTAATATTTAGCTCGAATAGTTTCGCTCACAAGACTGTTCTGTGTGTGAGAGGAGAGAGAGAGAGAGAGAGAGTTGGTCACCACAACTTTTCAATTCTTTTCATTTCAGTTTCACTGTGGTCGTCTTTGTGTTCGTCAGGTACTCATTTACTGAACATTCTTGATGATTTTAGCTGATTACCAAGAGCAAGAACAACAACAAAGCGAGCAAGTTACGCACGAGTAGAATACAAACAACAACGACGACAACAATACTCCAATAAGATTCTATGTAATAATGAGTTGCTTTTTTCACCATGCAAGCATCTATCACCACGGCTCATGTTTCGCCATGTGCCTTAAAGCATCATATTGTTTGAGCTCAACAACGGCATTTCACATTCACTGACTAAGTGCTCACCGATCTCTCCTGGCATTCACCTATTCCCATCATTCTGACTCGTTGATCGTGACTTGCCCACAACTCTTGACTTTCTCGATGCACTTGCTTACTCGCTCACGTTGTGCGTAAGCTTTTCAAAGAATATTGCAACAACAAAGATTGTGCGCTCAATTGTTATTTTACATTCTTGAAAATGCGAGCGAAACTTGATAGCCTCGATTCTAGACAAGAAACTCTGTATGTAGTGATATTGACAACATTGAATATGGTGATGATGATGATGAAAAGAAGCTGGCACGAGTGCAATTTGCTTAGACACTTGTCACTGGCATAACCAACCCAATCCTGACCATTAACAGTTGATTGTTGCAGTTTTGCTCGTCAACCTCCTGTGTTAGTATTGGCGGTGTTAGTTTGTGTGACACGTCTACGTAATGTCATTGAGACGAGCAGTGTTAGTTTCTGCTAGCTTCTTCTTCCTTCACTTCTCAACTCGCCTTCAATAGACAAAGTGCTGCTTGCCGTGATGCTCGTAACGGCAACGGCCAATCATCTTTGAATAAAGACGAACGAATGAACGGAAAGAAAAAGTGAAAGTTGTACTCTGGATAGTTCGCCCTAAACATTACCTCATCATTATCATCATGCTCGTCACACACACTCTCATAGTTGCACTCTCTGAGTGTAGTGCAAACCAACAGACTCTTACCATTTTACACACAGGTGTGTACTGAAATGGAATGTGCGCTAATAGCGTGTGGCAGTCATTACTTTCATCAACCTTATGTGTGTTGCCATCAAGAATAGCAGCTCCTTTGCTCACCTGTTATTGTGCGCTTGTTTGCTCGTTCGTTCGTTTTCCACTTTAACATTCCTCGAGGAACGGCGACTCACGTCAAGAATGGAAGCCAAAGTGTAAAGCGAGCACGTAAATTTCGACGTCGCCGTCTTCGTTGTTCTGTGAAAGTTAGAGCTCAACTCTGTTGGGAAGATCCCTGAGCTAAAGCCATCAATTCTCAACCATGTCGATGTTCAGCGACGACGAGAACTAGATGGATGATGGTTTCATAGCAAAAATAAATGTTTGAAAATGAAACAGCTCATAAGCAAAGCAGCAAATTCTTCCAATGGTTAGCATTGGCAGCAGTGGCAGCAGTGGCTGTTACAGCAATAGCAATAGCAAAAAAGCAACTCGGACATCAGCCAAAAAGCATTCCAATGCTTACTCGATCGCTTACTTGTTCACTGGCTACACAGCTCTAAAGTGTAAAGAGTGTGGTCCACAATAAACTATGGCTAACTGGAATGCTGTCGATGGCTGGCTGGCCAGCTGCCTGATTGCCTGGCTAGTGTTGCCGCCCATCGTCGTGGTCGTGGTTGTCGTCGTCGTCATCGTCGTCGACACCGGCGGCATCATTGGCGCCTTCGACACCATGTGCCACGGAAAATAACGGTACACTGATTCTACGGCACTGGCTGCATAAGCATAAGCATAAGCATAAGCATAAGCATGAGCGTTGAGCAGGAGCAGCATAGTATTAGCAAGAGTATTAGTGGTGGTAGCAGTGGACACAAGTGGGTGGCAATCAGTGCAGCTTAAACACAGGATACTGATCTATCGACACACAGGCCCTAACTCAGTTGTTTCGTTATGTTTATTTTACACTTCAGCACTAACTATACTGCTCTTGTCAGGTGACAAACGCACCAAACTTCATCGATGCTGAGAATTAAATTGAAACCAAACTCAAGAGATTCAATCAATCTGGAAACCAGACGATCATTCTTATTTTAGCAGCACACACACACTCGCACGCACGCAGTTGTCTCCTCTAAAAGATAAAAACTAACCCAAACACACACACACACATACACGCACGTACTAACTTCCTCTTGACAGAAAGTTTTCTTAAAGTTCCAACAGAAAATTCCTCTTCATAAACTAAAACTAACAGACAGAAACCTCGAATAAAAGTAAACAGAAAGAAGAAGAAAAAGAAGAAAAAG
Organism: Fragariocoptes setiger; assembly: GCA_019968535.1. NCBI lineage: Eukaryota > Metazoa > Arthropoda > Arachnida > Trombidiformes > Phytoptidae > Fragariocoptes > Fragariocoptes setiger. Next base: position 3,495 of record JAIFTH010000482.1, on the reverse strand, counting down.
GAAAAAACGAAGACGAAAAACCGAGATAAGAAAGATAGAAATAAGAGATAATTAGTTCAACGTTCGAAGTGCACGGATGCATACATTCGTTAGCAGCACTAACAACGTGACTCACACTGCTCCGGTGTTAGGTTAGTCAAACTGGACAAAAGTTAGTCAACTACAGAGGAACATTATCGTTCACCGTTATACGTATACGACGTCGTACCTTAGTGCACTCACTCACACATCGTACACACGCATCGTTAGTAGGTGGTTGCACCTGTTGCTGAACCACAGGTGAAAGCTTGCATTCTTGCCTGCGGTAAGCCGCATCGCAGATCAGTTCAACTGAGAGAACTTCTCTTTTCAGTTTGTCAACACAATTGATTGCAGCAGCAGCAGTAGCATAACAACAATATAATTTATCTTATGTAACACACAAGTGACAAAACAAAATGACCACCTCAAGAACTCTCGTCGAGCTGTTGTTGCTGGTAACGCTAACCAGTGTTCAAGCGCGAGGCACGTGGGCATTGCGTTACATTAGCACCGACAATGCAGTCTCTAACGTCGACCGAATAACGAGCGAATATTCCAACAATGATGAAACAGTACCGGGTGAGTCGTCAGAAGCGGCCGTTTTCCCGCAGGAAGACGCCAGTGCCCCAACTTCAAACAATGATGACACCTCGTCATTATCAGGCGCTAGTGGCGAGTCGGCTAGCAGCACGGCACCTGTGAGCACACTCGCCAAAGTCACTCTTGTTCCCCGTAAATCCAACAACGAAATGTCGACGAACGGCAACAACAATCTCAGTGGTAAGATCAAATCATTAGTGGCCAGCGAAGAGGCCATAAGAAATATGCATGAAATGAACGCACGTCATAAGCTCATGTCACCGAGCACTTCGCGACGTGGTTCATCATCGTCATCGTCATCATCGTCTGACGTACAAAAGGCATCATCTCTCGGAATCAATAGCTCAATAATAAAGGCCATCTCAGACAATCGTTTGGCGCGCAGTAAGTATTTTCCGAATGCATAAATCACGCAGATTCGTTCATTCAATCACTTGATCAACTGAGCTTAACTCATAAACAATTCTTAACTTCTCACTCAATTTCATCTGGTAGCCATTCAAAGTGTAAGCAGATCTTTAGCCTCCAATAAATATGTGGCCGGAGCGGCAGCTGCATCAGCCGTAGCAGCACTAATTGTAAGTTAATCTCTTTCTCTTGAGGAGCCTTGATCATATACATTGTTCAACCATCATTTCATAGCTGAAAATGCTAATCAAAATTTACTTGAATTATGATACAATCAACAGCCAATGCTTTATTACACCTCCATGCGATTCATGATGTCACGTGGATATTCAACGTACGGGCGTTCGGCCTCTGATCCTGTCAATCAGTTGGCTTCAGCTGTTTATGCTCAGCCTAACAGTGTTGATTTGTACTCAACGAGCACCACTACGATGCCACAATTTACAGCATTGACATCCAATCAGCCGTCCACTCTTTCCGTGTATCCAGCTGATATGTACAATGCGCCAGTCATTTATACCAATGGTCTTAGCACCAATCCAAGGTTGACTGGCCAGTTAGATCGACGCGCAGGTGTGCTTCTGAAGTTTGCTTCCACTGAAGATCAGATCAAATTGCGCCGATTGCTGCAGCAACGACCGCAAGAGATGTTCAAAAGCCAATCCAACAATTGGCAGCCAGAACAATTCACAACCTATTCACAACCAATTGATCAGCAACAATGGAAAATAATGTCACAATTAAAACCTGCTCGCGACAGTTCACAATCGAAAGTTTCACAATTCAACAGTGCCCCTTCATCGCTGGCTGAGCCATCACCTGTGCGGCCCACCCATCGGCCGGAAGTCGGAGACGCTACACAACTTCGTTTACAACAATTCAGATATCAGCTAGTGACTGCTCGTCCATCGAATGAGGTCGTCCAAGGCACACAGAATGTTCATAAGGATGTTCAGAATGTTCAAGAGAGAACAAATTTCAATAACAATCAGCGGCTACAGCAGCACCAACAACAACAACAGCGTCAACAACAACACGGCGAAACTCTCAGCAGGGACAATATTATGACAATGCTCCCAACAACGAGCACGCTGGCACCACAATCGTCGTGGCAACAAGACAACATTGATGGATCATTTAGCAATGTGGCCGAGCCAGTTGTGTCCGAAAATGACGAACAACACTTGGCAGCCGCATCTAGCCAAAAGCAACAACCACAGCAGTCACAATCACAAACTTCTGACAGCTCAAGTCAAGTCAACAACAATAACATCGCTGACAATAGGCCGACCGAACCAATCAATAGTGAATCAATAGATTCGTCATCATACGCCGCTCATCACACGATCACTACAGATGGAAATATGTTAACTGAGCAACAGCAACAACAACAATCGGCTCGTCCGAGCTCGGTTTACAGTTTCAACCAAATGATGACACCAACTGCGCCAAGCAATGATGCCAACGATGATGCAAAACTCGATAGCAAGCTCTATTCCACTAGCATGACATCGAAAATAACGCGCGACGGCGACAAGATCACGATCAGTGTCAGGTGATTTTGGCTATCGTAACTAATAGCTAAAAAGACAAAAAAAGTTGCCAACTTTTAGTTGCTTGTCAGCAACTGCATACGCATTTGCATAAGCTATGCTTTGCACATGCACCTGTACATTTGTCATACTTTTTCTCCTTCTCTCTCTCTCTCTCTCTCTCTCCGTGTGTGTGTGTGCGTGTACAGTCGACATGTTTTTTTTGTCGCTTGCTGTTCAAATTTGCGTACGCGCATTCGTCAATTGTATTGTGTCACATTTTGCATCGTTGAACAATGAGGCCATTCAGCGTGAGTCCCACCCATGAGTCTGCAAACAATCTCAACTGTCATTCGACACCTAACAATGTGTGTGTATGTGTGTGCAGCTCACTACTACAATAGCTAGATACTACGACAACAATAATTAACGCTAGGTCTCGTGTCGATATACACACATATATAAACACACAAGTCGCTACATTAGTATCCTTATCTCACAAACAACGGATCATCAACAACAATAAACTTGAAAATAATCAGGATTGTTCAACTAATATTACTAATATGTTATGTGGCCAATACAATTAATGAGCTTGAACAAACTCGAAAATGGCGCTTTAGTGCGCACATGTATTTGCAATTGTGCACGTTAACTCATCGAGTTCGAGCTGCATACAGTTGGTAGCATAAAAAAGGAGTCACAGCTGCTTTTATGCTGCTCAAAGAATAAATGAGTCGCTATGAGCGCCGCCTTGCGGTTAAATTCGAATTCGCCTAGTCATCTCGACCACGTTGCTTGTTTGCGATGTTGTTGTTGATACTATTGTTGATAACTAATTATTAGAAACAATATTTCATGAACCATGGTGAGGAAACCATTGAATTTCGATGAAAAGACTCATTATTACACTCTTCAGCTGTGATGTTTCACT